>CM017558.1:9721804-9827564 GCA_007844125.1 Sinonovacula constricta | reverse complement strand
CCAAGTCAATTGGTGATAAATGCCATATCAAAGATTGACCAGATGCACACAATCCGTAAGTAGAAATACAGTCAACATTTCAATATTTTTATCAATCATACACTAGTTCACAATGTCTTCCTCTATTGAGGTAACTCGCATGGAAAAGGGAATATTTATGTAGATACAATAACATTGTTCCACCAGTTCTATATTTGTTTAACGCTTTGTCTGTTTCATTAAACACATTGTATCGCACACTTCACCTACCGTTTGGTTCAACCTTTGATGACCTTTGACAATAAAGAAAAAGAACTTAAAAGCAATATTTTGATATTGCATATTTCAAGACGAAGTCGATAACGGGTATGGTTTGTGTAATTTATCAACGTAATGTGCCTACAAGGTAGAGATAAATTTTCCATTCCATATTCTTAAACAACAGACTATACATCTTCTAATAATTATATATATATATATATATATATATATATATATATATATATATATATATATATATATATAGATATATATATATATATATATATATATATATATATATTATATATATATATATATATATATATATATAAATTTATATGGCAGCTAACACCAGCGTGACTTTGAGATTTTCCCGTGGTGAAAGGGTGAAAATAGGTAAGAGTGATACCAACAGCTACAAGTACTCTGTGGACCAGGTCAAGACACTGTGTGACAAGGCGGCCATCAAGATACACACGATATTTATAGCTCCCGATGGTCATACTGCAATGTGTGTTATGAAAATATAAACGTTCTCCTTTGGGGTGTAAAATGTATATTTTGATCACATTTAACTGTAAACAATTATCCAAAATGCATTGTTCAACTGTAATTTCTCGCGTATAAACAGTTTAGTTTGATCCGGTTGCTAGATATGCCGTACTTTCTTTCCGCGGGGAGCTGGTAAATGAATGCTTTAATACTTAGCTTTATATATATATATTAACCCACAGCAAAATAATCGTTTACATTTGACAACTCATTAAGTACACTACAAAGTAAGTATAATTATAACAATAAAATGAGCTGTTGGTTCTTATTGTTTACATTCCGAATATTAGGGCATTCCAGTTACGAAATTGTGTGCATTGTGTCTGATAGGTACACTCTTGGCAGGCGGTTGTAATAACGGTCTTTGTTTAATATTTCTTTTAACTTTTGGAATGTTTGGAAATGATAAGTGTTTAGTCCGCCATGCGTCATGATGTTTACTGCTAAAGAGATACAATGTGAGACGGGAAATAAAACATATATATTATAAGAAAATAGGAAATGGTCCTATATAAGTATTAAATTAATACAGATATTAAAATTTGGATTATCTCAAGACAAAAGCGCTCAACGAAATAATAAATTAAAAAAAAATCAAGGAGGCGAGACAATATCCACAAACAGAAAAACCAATTATTGACAGCCTTAAAAACGGGTAGTCGCATCAGGATCGACTGGGATGTTTGAAACGTGTTTTTGTGGAGCGCTCCTACCGTGAACTTCCTGGAGGTTTTTAGCACAGTGTAAATAAAAATATCATATCAAAAATGAAAAATAACAGCAAACACAAGCTTCATGAATTAAAAGTGGTTTCAAACGTGTACTGGAGATAAAAAACAAACAACAATAACAACATAGAAGTTACAAATTGGTTTGAATTTAAACAGCCGACTTCATGACTGAAAGGAACACATTAATGTCGTCATTCGATAAAAAATCCTGTCCACTTTAAATTGTTTGTGCTATTGTGAACAGATAATAAATAATGGACTCCAAATTTTATCACAGCTAGCCGAGTAATTATCCGCAAATGGCATAGTATATAATAAATTCAAATAAAATCCCGAAGTTGTATCTACTGTGTAAGTGTATGCAGTTTGCTCAAGTTGTCTCACCAATATAGGAGACGACTTTGAGAGATATAGAGACATTATTCTAGTAATGAATGTTCAAATTGTTAGTTTACATTAAAAGCAAAGAAATGTCTGTAGACATGTCAGTTACTAGCAATACAACACAACGACTGATTTACGTGTTGTTAACAACAACAAAAAGCAAAAAGCAAACAATTTTTGATGAGTTTTGTACCGCGGTCAGAAAAGTTTGTTAGACCATTGATTTTGTTTATATTATATAGGTAAATAAGAAAAGGTCCTATCAGACTTTTCACAGATATTTAAATTTTATCTACCTGTAGACAAAGGCAAACAAGGTAAACCTAAGTCCAAGGTATATCAAAAGAAAATATACGTAACAATCCTGATAGGATGAATTAGATGACAACATAGATCACATGCACTGGGAGATTTTTTACGACCGCCACACTGCACAAGTAACACTGTTGTGATTATGAATAGGTAAATAAGAAAAGGTCCTATCAAAATTTTCACAGATATTTAAATTTTATCTACCTGTAGACAAAGGCAAACAAGGTAAACCTAAGTCCAAGGTATATCAAAAGAAAATATACGTAACAATCCTGATAGGATTAATTAGATGACAACTAAGATCCTGCACGGGGAGGGAGATTTTTTACGACCGCCATATACATATTTCTAAAAGTGCATTGGATACCTTGTTGCATAAGTGTTTTTTAAACTGATGTTATACTTGAAGCAATAAAATCACTTCACTGCCCTAATATTCGTCACATAATAGGCACGACGGAAGATATGAACAGACAGAAGTCCAACTTGGTGTCTCAAAATTGTGACCGTAAGTAACCGTTTAAATGTATTTTAATAGAATTATAACTAAAGCTATACTAGTTGTGACAAATATGTCTGTTCAACATGTATTGTTTATTTTAATATATACTCTGATAACTTTACATGCATCTATAATTAAATGTTATTCTGTTCTAATAGCATTCAATACGTTAAAGTGTATCTCAATTAGGAAGATCTAAAATTAGGGCCTTTTAATCACCGTCGAATCACAGTTGATAAATCGAGGATTATTTTGTAAAAGATTGGTTAACTGATCTCAGTTAACGGAACTTTGAGCCTACGTCTTAGTTCAAAATTTACCAACTTGTTTTGCTTTAATACTTAACCGTGTTAAATTTACACATAGTTTTCTATAATACTAAAAAATAAAAATAATGGGATAAATAATAAGTCGTGCTTTCCTCAGCCATGATTACATAACTTTTAGTTAAACACGTGAATTGTATCGACAGTATTGGTATGTGCAAGACGAAGTGCATGACATATGCACAGCAAAAATCCTTATTGTAAGATAAACAACGTTAGTTGTTGTCTAATTCCAAACAGATTGACAGAAAATGAATCAATTCCACCACGTTTAGGCAACCGCTGTTACATTAGTTAGTTTTTGTTTTGTGTTGTTGTGAAATATATTAACAAAAGTATAAACTCAATACATGGCTATTAATAATCTATTTAACAAAAACCATAAAGCTTTAATGGTGACTGAATATTATTAAAAAGTGTAAACATGAATAACTGCCCTTACTATACCGTCGTTGATATTTTTTTTCAAAGATGCAGTTTTATTTCTAAAGCAATCGCGATTTACCAATGTCATTTTTATCGAACATGTTAACTATAAGGTATCTAAGGTTTATAGTTAAAGGTGGTATCCGATAGCATACATATATCAAATACATGTAACATTATCTAGCATATGTATTAAGAAAGTCTGGCATAATTTCTACGTTAACTATACTGGAATCTAAAAAAAGACTATTCTGAACACTAACTATATTGTTAGACAAGGACCAATCGAAAAAAGAATCACTCATAATGATTGCTTTTTTCAACTCCATGAAAAGCGCGATAGTTGATTTCTGCTAAAATCAGGTATCGTCATAAGAGCCTGTTACACACCGATGACGATATAAGCATCTTCTTACAAGTAAGAAATCTCGTGTCTTAATGTAAAATAGCTATCTCTGCAGCGTGGATTGGATAGGAAATACCAGTTAGCAACATGGGGATATATGCTTGAATGTAACAGAGATCATCAATGAACCAATCGCAAAATGAATCACTCATTAATGATTGCTTTTTTCCGACTCCAGTGAAAAGCGCATAGCTATCGCTGCAGCGTGGATTGGATAATAAATACCCAATTTGCAACATGGGGATACATGCTTGGATTGTCACAGAGATCTAAGACATCCATGAACAGCATAACTGTACCTTTTCAAGTAGCAAAGATTTCTTTGGTTATTAACAAACAACATTTTTTGATCCAAACTTAAGTATACCACCTTTAGAATATTTTATTGCTTATCATATTCTTCCACAACAATGACGCTTGTAAACATTTCTTCCTGTGTCCATTAGGGAAAGTGTTCTATAAGTATTACTCCGTTACCTGTATACTTTATTTCTTCAAGGCAAACCGTGTATAAATACAGCAGGGAATAAGTCATCCTGCATTGTATGGAAATATTCAATATATGATATCCGATCTTTGTTCCCAAGAACTATTCCATACATGTAAATATTTCACCCCTTTATTAACTATATAAACCCTTTAATAGTTCTCAAATTTACACAACCAACACAACAATTGTCAACCATTAAATTAAAGGTAATTCAATTTCAAGACAGAAATGGAATGTTGATGTAATTTTTTATATATCATAATTGATCGAAATTAATACAAATTTATTTTTTGCAAACTCAACGATTAGAAAGAAGTTACAACTCACAAAAGTATATTTTTGTAATAATCCGATAGCTTAAGTTAAATGAGTGAAATCATAATCTACCGTGAAAGAAAAAAAGAACATAATTTAAGTATTGTAACTACAGTTTACAACATTTACGAATGTGCAGTCCCTTTAAATGGTATGTAGCCTTTTTGGCTTTCATGGCTTTTTTCAAAATATTGTTAGGCACGTATTTTTTTAAAAAAAACATATCAAGATTGATTAATGTAAAGAAATGTAACTGAGTTTGTGTCCGAACTTGTTCAAGACACGTGGACTTTTTAGCATCCTTTAAAAAGGATGGAATAAGATTATTCTGTTTCTTCGTTAATAAAATACACAACAATGATGGCAATTAACAATTATAGCATGTAGTATAATACACTGTCGAACTATTTCATAGGTGGAGATATTACCGTCTATAACAATTTGTTCAATAAAAAATAAGTAAAGTATAAACAATGTTACAATCAGGCATTGTATGCATTTCTAACAGAAATACTCTATTGTCATTACCTAACTCAGTACTTTCTATTCAATGACGTCATATCTTAACGATAAGACTACGGAATCTTTTGGGCTGTTTTGTTTTCAATAGATCACTTGTCTTTTCGCAGCCTGTACTTGAGAAACCAATCCGTATATGTGATGTTAGAGGCCTAATAGTCGGTATTGAGGTGGCAACCAACAGTTTGGGCCATTTTTGTCGCATACAATCAAATAAATTGTTGTTCCCTGAAAAGAGTCATTAACGCGCGTTTTGCCGTTGCCGATCCCCCAAAATAAAGCATAAAAGCTCGACTGTCAAATCAAAAATGTATGCAAGCCACGTTGCAGAGTAAGAAACATTTCAACTTAGACAAACACGTGACTATTACTTTTGAGGTCACGTGAGTAACTAGGTAATCAGCTCTGACAAGTCGTATTTTACCATTTGTACTGTCTAACAGCTGAGGTCATGTTATAAACAAATCAAACTTAACTTTAAGTATAATGTTATGGTTATGAAAAGTTTTTATTTAAACTTAAGTATATGCTCATGCAGTAGTTTTTGTAAAGACCCCATAACTTGGGAAAGGTGTTATTACATATAGTAAATAAAGGCAAACGGTCAATTTATTTGTAATTTGTTTTTGTTTTTTGTTTGATTTACCTTATCGAAAACATGGAATGAAATCGTGCTTTAATTTCTTAAGGAATGGTGTTATTACTTCTAAGTGAAAATCGTTATGATACAAAACCATAGTCACTCGAACTTAAAGAAAGTATACAATCAATACAAAATCCAAGGTCGCCTGATCTTGTCACGAAATTTGCATTAAAAGGTACTGACAACAAATGGCAAAAACTCAAAATCATTTTAATGACTGACCAAGTCTCTGCGACTTATTAACTTTTGAGAACTAATTTAGATTGTTATTTGGTTTCTTCTTCCCTCCAATGATGTGACACAACTTCATTACTTTATCTCAAGAAAATACTTTATTTTAGATAGATTAAATATGTGTACATGTTTGAACGTACAGAATCACGAACGCATGGTAGGTAAACATGTGTACATAAATAAACAGATATGGGTAAGTGTGACCATGCATAAACGCTTATGAACAATCTTAAAAATCAGAATCACTCCGTTTAACTTTTCCATTGTAATATTTCCCCTACACAGATAAACTTAATGGCAAAGAAATGGTTGCTAGCGCAATAAACCAATTCAAACTTTAAACAATAAACAAGAGAGCCATGATGGCCTTATATCGCTCACCTGAGTGCCTTAGACATTTAGAAAAAATAGCAAGGAATATCAGCAATGATAACATTATTTTAAATCTGGTTTATAACATACGCACAATGGCAAAACCACTGTCAATCATGATTTTTGGATTGAAGATATTTTTTAACACAATTGATAGCGAGCCACCCAAGAAGCATATACATGTAATTATATCAAATATTAAAAAGTTAATCTTGGAGTAAACGGCTATGTTTTTGACAGATACAAATTATTTGCATAATATTTCGCGTTCCCGTTCAAGTTAAAGTCTCTGAGAAAGTTTGATATTCAGGTAAGGCTGGTGAATAATGACACGCTTGAAAGATATCACACAAACCTGATAAAATCGCCCTTGGCCTAGTTGTAAAGCCTTTACATATATATGACATACGCGTGCGTAACATATTCTTGCTGAAACGTTTACATTTTAATTTGGTTGTCTAATCGTCTTTCTAATTTAAAAACATTAAACAATTGTAAAATCATGATTGGCTTTTAAAGTTAGGCAATACATCATATTATAACTCGCAATGTATTTTAATAAACAACACTTTCTCCTTAAACATATAAGTACACGTAAAAATGTCGGAAGATACCATTACATAAAGGCCAGACATGAACGAATATCAGTATGCATACAATTTCTGGTCCACTGTATTGTAATCAAGAAAAGTGAAGAAAATGAGAAAGTGCAATGCCACACAATTTAAGAACCCTGTAGTTCGTTTTTGAAAAAGTTCCTTTTTGTAATAGGTAAACGTACATTATGATAGTATAAGCACGATGATCTGGATTTCAACTTAGCTATATAGACAATGTTATAAGTTATGCTTCTATTACAGGTAGATAGTGAAAGAATTAATATAATCTATTGATATAGATGGGAACTTATTAAAGTATGCGTAGTGAGCGCGTGCTCTAAGTAAATAGGACGTCGGAACGAAAGGCATCCCCGTTTGGGTTTCGGCTCCAAACGAAACAGATCGGGATCTGCCGTAAACTAACTTACTGAGATACATCACCCTAGAATGTTGGTGTTAAAGACTTTCAGTCAGTCACAATTCCTTAAGAGACATGTATCATTCCTTATCATATAAACAAATATCACAATTCTTTTAGTAATATAAGGATGGAACTTCCTTACAAAGATACACTTAAAATGAACACATTTTAACATGTTTTCAGATAAAATCTGACGGATGAAGCTGTAAGTAGTTAAACTGTAAATATCTATGTGGATAAAATATTTCTACGCTCAGATGATATGTTCTACATTACACGATAAGGCATTTTTATAAAGGCCCAGTCTTAAAAAATGTTTTTTATCTTACTATGTACATGAATAGGTGGCACATTTGCCTACGTTACTATCAATTATAATAATTTTCATTTCGGGGTAAAACTCCGTTCGTATGTATCTGTAAAGAAAAATAAGGATTAAATTACAGTGACACATAAACGTGAGTGTACCTACCTAGGTTCGTTTTATTAAAATAATGCACCGATTTGTTTTATCAATCGACATCCCCTTGTCTCCTTAACAAAACTGTCAAATGTTTTCCGTTAAAAGTACAATGGACTATAGGGTTAATACCTATGTTGCATTTCACCAACACCGCTATGTTTTATTTTAATATACATTTTTATCAATCTTTATCACTGCTCACATACATACTTATAGTAAGGAATCAAAAAGTATCCTATGGAAGTACAGTAGCCTACGACTACATGACTTATTAACTGTATTTACCCTATCCAGTTAAGGTTTATTAATACATTGTACCATCAGATATCACAGTTTTCCTTGATAATATTGAACCAAACGTGTAAACAGACATAAGGGGAGACATATATGACAGTTTTATCGTAATAACCCGGCTTGACAGCTTGGTAGGCTCGTGTTTCTTGTATATACATTACTGCTGTATAATGCATCAGAGATTCATTTGAGATAGGCAACAATATTTTATGAAGTACGTAACCGTACCATTTAACCTTTCTCTTTGAAAACAATAAGGTGGTCATAATATATTTATGATTGTACACTTATGCTTTGAAATCATATTTATAACATGTTGCATTGTCTCTTGATTATATTCGGTAAAATCCAATACACACGTTGTCGTTTCAAATAAAAGGATTGATTGATGATATGTATATGTTATGCTGCATGCTTTCAATTAATTAAATAAAATAATGGTCCACTAAAGTATACACGGTATTATTAACGATGTATAAAAGATAATATGAAATATAACAGTTAAACATATCAACGTGCACATTAGATAAAACGATAATGACAAATAAAATACGTCATTGTTAACACAGTTATCAATGTTAGTGACAGCTAAAAATAGAATTAAATGTTTGTTCATCAGTGCTTTCAAACACTATCTGGAGATTATTTTTTAATGACGTTACAACTTTCGTCATAACGTATCAAAGAAAACATTAGCGCTTGGACGTTTTGTTTTTAAACAGATCGGTTCTCTTTTCATTGCTTGCATTTGAGAAACCCATTAGGAAGTACGAGGTTAGAGCTCCGCAAAACCGTTTTAAGCAGCCCAGTCGGCCCATATTGCCGACTGACCGTTTCAAGGCGGTAACTGTCGGGTTGGCTCATTTCGTACATGACTCATCACAAATTTGTTCTTACTTTTCACTTGGCTTTCATGTGAAATACCTTTGTCCTGTGCCTTTTGAGAGTTTCAATTATATTGTACTGCTCATAGGACTTTGTCATATATTCTTATTCAGCGCAAACTTTCTGGCAATAATTAAACAGTATAACTCTTTAAAATGCCAATAACATATTAAATATTTTAAAACACTTTCAATTCTTTCGTTCACGTTAATCTGTTATTAGTCTCAACAAACATTCTGCACTGGAGACATCTCAGATAACTATCGGATACTGTCTAAATGCCCATTCATGGTGGTTCTAGTACCCTGATGGGTAAAGCATGTACGCACTAGTACTTTTATTCTGTCTGCACTGTTTGAAAGTTCATTGTCTAAGTTCTTATTTGTTCTGTTGACTGTATGCTGTTAATACGATGACTCTCGTTGTCTTAGGGAATCACTTATGCTATTAAATTTGAGTAAGTTCACAATGCGTTTCCCTTTACTGCTGATTTTTATGGATAATAAGTCGAATCTGACAAAGTAAATGTATCCACGCACATGTAACTCGGTGTCTTTTTTAGTAATTCCTATGTCACATTTGAATATAACAGTTCGGTCATGAAGCTAAAGGTTGCGTTGTGTATAGCGTAGAATAAATCCAAAATTCCACCCCCGAGATGATTTGCATAAAATTAGATTTTTCTTAAATACGGATGCCTTCGGGTATCAAATTAGCGCGACATGTTATAATTCAAAACAGAACATTTGAAGAAAGTTAATTAAATCCACATGAAGTAAATAGAACAAAGAGCCTCATCAGTCGTACATAGTAAATAAGACACAATAGCGATATTAAACAAGAAGTTAACCGTCTAATACTTCAGCAATATCTTCTAATGGCCAGTGTTACATCTCCCCTAAAAGCCGACGAGGAAATATAATTCAGCTTAATCAGCTCACATATACATACATATGCGTGTGTGTGTGCACGATATCTTCTGGCATATTATGGGAAATATAATATTCAAAATTTTAATTTGACGGTATTCGTATGTAATGAATTTAAAATAACGTGAGTGTACGATATACAGCATCTGCATTATGAGGGTTCTCAATAAGCTCAAGTGTACGTGTTAATCCTACTGCATGCTTAGAATGCCGATATTGTTACATTGTGTAGCACTGCCAAACGACACGTATAACGTACGGTTATGTCTGATGTACAGAATCGCCCTGGGATATAAAACACCTCTGTTTCTCATTGATATGACACCAAGACTGGCACCTTCCTGTGATACCATGTGAATGGTGTGGGTGTCCCAGCAGCATACATAAATGCAACCGCCGTCCCCTATAGTCACGCCTACTGGACTCTTTAGCTTCTTATCACGGTATACCAACTTGAGCATTCCCGTGTTGTCAAGGCAGGTGATAGTGTTATTTGTATGATCATTGACGTACTTTGACTTGTTATCAGGACTGAGAGTGTGGCGCCGAGGATTTTGAAATAACTCACGTCCAGATGGTTCATGTTTGATGGAACGAATAATCTGTCCATTCAAGTCTAATATCTCAACTGTTGAATGTTACTACGAGAGTTTCCCCAGTGCAGCGAATTCCCCTACATTGGCCATCAACATCTATTCTACTACAAAGATCCATGTTGATGTCCGCAGAGAAGATCTGGATCTGCTTGATCTCTGGGAAAGTAACAGCTACTCGTCCTCTGAGGAGATAAGTTTTATCCATAAGGTAAGTAACAGTCTCTTCATGATCTGGTTATTAGTTGTGTCTACCCACTTAAGACAATTATTTATGTTATCAGTCACAATTACTTGAGTGTCTGAAATAGCCACTATACCACAATCATAGCAGTCAGAATTGTCACCAGGTGACGTGATGGGCATTTTTGTCACCGCTGTGCATGCTGCAGAAGGTGGGGGCTCCATCTCCTCCAGAACACGACTTTCTATCGAGTCACACTTATCCGCGGATGTAGGCGATGGCACCTCTTTAACGAAGAATTTACAGCTTTTCTCCAGCATGTGTTTGACAGAAGGATCATTCAAGAAACCGAATTCCTGAATTAGTATTCCTTTGCTTAGATTACCTAGTTTTTGTACAGAGTCAAGTGGCAGGAATTTGTTATTCTTAAGAGCTATAAACAACTGGTCATTCTGCTTCAATATTAGGGCCAAATAACTATCGATAGTCTCCATGCAGGTATCCACCTGCTGCTCATATGATACTATCATATCTGTCAGACTGTTTTGCTTTTCATTGTTATCTTCCTTCACTCTCTCTACATCGTTATTTACTTCATCTTCTAATATTTCCAAGAGAGCCTCTATCTCTGCTCGAATTTTTTTAAAGTTTTCCAAACATTTAGTATAACATTGGATATTTGTTCAACGACAATGTTGTATCATCAGCATTAACATAGACGACAATTCCTTTTGCTTCTGTGATGCCGTTGGAACCTTTGCCATATCACCTGAAGACTTTATATTTGCTGACAGTCATTCAATTAAAGACTTATTCAGACAGCTGCTGTGTCCTTCAAAGAAACACAGAGCACATTGAAGGTTTTCATCATCAAAACAAAACATATCCACTTTCCTACCGGCATATTTCAAAAATGTTACTTCAAAAAGAGCAGTCGGTCGTTTGCTCGGCATTTTCTCAACGTATAGAACAAGGTGGTCCCTCGATGCCCGTTGTTTCTTATGCAGATTGATACAGGAGATACACCGGTAGTCGGTGGAAGACTCGCAGAATCCTGCTGCAGTGATAACCTGGTCGGACTCTATGCACTGATTACACGGAATGTCCTTGGCATGTCTACCAGGATCTGCTGGCTTTTTCGCCTATCTGGGGACACAAATAATATTGTTGTCAGTCTATGGTGAAGGTTATGTTGATATACTGGCAATGAAGGTGATGATTAGAATGACAAACCCATGTTCTCAATCATTTTAACTTCATACCATTTTCATTGCTAGTATCTTAATTAAGAGAAGAACTTACCACGCACGTTTATAGCGAATTAATTTTAATAATTAGGATGGCTATCGTTTAATTTCTTCAAGCATGTTTTGGTTCCGATTGGAAAACAAGTTTTTAAGGTACTGGCATTTTTTCAACTAATCCTTTGATGAATGAATCTAATTATTAATTTAATCATTTTATAGCATGGAATACATAATATGAATATGAGTATGTAACGAAATTGCTGAATTACGATCATTGAAACAAACACGTGTTCGCGTTTTCAGTTGAACCTATCGAAATTTCGTCGCCGACTTCTAAGTAACTGCAACTGGAAAACCTGTAATTTACCTGAAAATCCATAGCTAAATACTTCTGTTTTAATTATTCTAGATACAGTGGGGCAAAGTAACATAAACATGAGTAATTCATTTAATTTTTAATTTGTTTAATTCAGTTTAAATTATTACTTCTCAGCATTTAACCGACGATTTAATGATGCATACAACAAAATCCCTCCAAGATAAGAATATATATGACAAAGACATTTGAGCATTGCAACATATACAAACAATTGAAAAGGCACAGGACCAATGTATTCGAATGCAAGCTAAATGTAAAAGTAAGAATAAACCTGTGATGAGTCATTGCACAAAAAGATCAAAGTCGACAGTTACTGCTTTGGAACAGTCAGTCAGCAATATGGACCGACTGGGGTGCTTAAACCAGTACAGAGCTCAAACCTGGCACTTCCTGATGAGTTTCTCAAATGCAAGCAATTAAAAGTAATAGAGAGATAAGTATTATTTCGATCAGAAGACCTGCAAATGTTGATAATAATTATTGACCACCACACTACATGAGTAACATTGTTTGATCATGAATATGACAGCATAACTTAGCAGTAACAACAGTAAGAAGCAACACACGTTTAGCAACCGCCTTAGCTTTTCATTGCATTTTATTTTAACAACAATGCCACGGAGTACAGATAAACGGCTATTATGTCCACTGATAACCTCCGCTGAACACCAAATGAGGCCTACATGAGAAGTATCGAACTTGTGTTAATTGATAAGGATTCAAGGTTGGCTGATGTATATAGGTTCTTATCCCATGTCTATTTGACCGGTAACCAGGTAGATGTGAAAAACATCTGATAACTTTAAAAAAAAGCTAATGAAAAGGAAACTTTCAGTTCATTGTAACTAACGCTGATGGTTATTACATCCAGAAAAAGTTATAAGTTAGTTTATGAGAAATGACACTTGTTAACGTCTACTCTTTATCTGCATAATACACTGCGAATTAAAAGTTGAAATATTTATCTAATTTCATATTTTAGTTCTCAGTTTGCATTTACTTAATTTGATTAATTATTTAAGACTTATCTGATTCTACCAAGAAGAGTATTTACTGTATTTAAAATTACACTTTGTATGTTTGTGTGCTCTTCTATTTATTGTATTTTCATACAAGTTACAATGCACAATGAACATGTAAAATATTAAATTTTACATTATGAAAACACCCATTAAGTAATGGTTAAATTATGTTGTATTTAGGTCATTTTATCTTGACATCAAACATAACCCTCTGCACAGCAACGCTTCCTCGCTGCAGCATGTTTTGTGCTTCCAGCAAATCTTGCTGTGGATAGGTTTTACTGCAATTATATTTTAGATTAGATGTGTTTAAATAAACATTAACTTGGTGATTGAGTAATGTATCCATTTCTTATCTTTGCAACTAACAAAATAAAAGGACAGTCAACACTATATACACACAATGCTAAATATTATAATGGATGATTGTTTTAATATTTTAAATGGGTTTTCATAAAAAATGATATGAAAACTTTGTTTTATGAGGAAAATATGAAAACAGTTAACAAAAAGATTTGTTCACCCACTACTTTCAGTTTTATTGTTGTTACAATCCGTCGCGCTATATAAGTTTATTTATAAAGTGGCACGTTTACTAAACAACGAAATGGTGTAACAGAAATAACAAGCCAGCAACAAACTATTACAATAATGTTTTATTTCAAAAATAATAAAAATATGGCGTAATAAAACAATAACATATAAATGAAACAGAATTACAGAAAGCAAAATAAATATTAGCCTACAGTTTGTCCCTTTAGGAGGTGTCCCTTTAACAATGAAACAAATAATCTAGCGTTGAACAATCCTGAAGAGTTTTCGGTAGAATGTTCTCGTAGATAAGCACAGTTCAAATAATCCAAAGGTAGAACAATACAGGAATGTTAATTATTTAATCCAAATTCAACACTTTAATATTTATGTCACTGTCAATTATAGTAAGTCCACATAAGTTCCAACACAGAAATATTTAAGATAGAAGCTGCAAGTATTTCCAAATTATATGTCCAATCTCTGAAGTAAACTTTTTATTCAAACTTCCAAACTTTCAAACTTTCCAAACTTACTTTAATTCGGCAAACGCGCCCTTATATATACCCAAAGAATTTCCAGAAAATTCACGTACCCAGAAAATTTTCGAAGACCAGTTAAAAATAAACAATTGAACTTTCTAGCATAATCCTTACTTCTAGTAGATACGCGAATGCTATGTCATCAAAACCACACCGGTAAACAACCCTTAACCTGACTAGCGCAACCTTAAACGCTGGTGTACTATTGTACATAACATTGTTTAAACTCACAACTAACGTGTTTGTGTGTTTGTACTTTCGGTATATATGAAAGAGTTATTAACTGGAAAGATACAATAAAGTAATCTATTGTTTCACTAACTTTTCAAAAGTCCCTGGTGTTTGACTGGCAAGATCACATTCACTCCCAGAGTTGTTACATCCTGACCTGATCAAATTAGATCCAGTGCTGGCATAAAATCCGACTGTTTGAGTATTGACCGAGCTTGTGCTCAATATAGGTTAAAGCTTTCAATACTGGTTATAACTGGAATGATCACATCCGTGTCTACTGCCAGCATTAGTGAAGTTTCACTATTAAATAATCAATTTAGTTGTTTATTACATTATGTCACAAAATGATATATGCATATTAAAACCACAGGGTAAGAAAGCTTTTATTCCATGTTTATACAATGTTCCCGAAAGTCCTGGTGCCCATTACAGTAGTCACTTTGTACTGGTTCAATTTAACATGCATTGTATCTTGATTATAATAAATGCTGTTGAAAAACGAAGTATGACACACTAACACACAGAACTAATTTAACTGAATAAAATGTTGTCATATTAGGACCATATCTGTATTTACTAGTGACATATATAACTGGCCCTTGTCAATATTGGTCAATATTGGTTAATATTGGTCAAATGTACTTATCTAATAATTATACTCAGCTGTTTCATATTGGTCTAGAAGTTGTGAAGTCAGCTCTGGCATTTTGTTAATACTAGTTGTTATGTCTTTGTATACATTGACATGTACACAAAATAAGTGTTTTTATAAGTCGCCTGATTATGATATTTTAATATTTTGATATCCACTTATGATCTTATTCGGTGACCTATCTCTCAACTTATCAACCATCCATCATAAAATTAAATAACCCGCCCCTCCCCCAACCTAGTCTATCCCATTGTCAACCACCCATCATAATATCAAATGACCAGCCCCTCTCCCAACCTAGTCTACCCATGTACTGTTTATTGCCCTTGATACAAGCCAGTGCTTATTGCTTATTCCGCATGTAAAAATACAATTTAAGAAAAAAAACAGTGACTGGATCAAAACAAATCACAGTACATGTTCTTTGTCCTTAAATTAAGATTAAAATGAGAGTGCCGCAATCCTGTCCTATACATAGGTAATAAATTGAGCATATGTGTTACTTGTATATAGTCAGAACGATAAACTTGCATCTTTTGTCGTATAAAAGAAAATATTCCAGACATACAAACACTTCAAACAATAATAAAACGTGATTTTGGCCGACAGGTAATTAAAGCATACACCGCATAACTGCACTAAATGTTAACACTATAATGTTTTCTTTGAAGAAGGAAAACGTTATGTGAAATGTATTTAGTACAGCTTATAACCGTCTCCAGATAACTGAAATACTGTTGGTGGGACTATAAACCCAATAAACATAAACAGCTTATAACTTTGTTTCCTATTACCTTGTATGTACAGGCCACAATATTTAAGTGTTGAGTAGGGGTGGGGTGGGTTGGGGCGTTTACCTGAACCTTGCGGGAAAATTCGTCGACTTTAAAGACCTTAGCAACTTACCGGGTGTGTTCGTTTCCCGGTCAAAGGGCAGGTGTTTTATGTAGGATCATCTTCCAACAGACTTGCGATGTGCCCTTGGTTCTTCTAGTGTTTTCTTTTCTTGCAATAGCAAGGTGAACAACTAACGGCAATGATAATATTGACGTTTTTCTGTTTAGCAAAAAAAATCAACAGCATCGGCTAGATTGTGTGCCTCACAGTGTATATCTCTGCTCAGTAGGATGTATTTTGTCATCTTATTTAATATCAATAAAAATCAATTAAATAAAGAACCAAATTATAAATAGTGTATTAATTTAATAAGGTGTTTTCATTTAAGTTGGAAACAAACAGGCGTACATAGTTTACCTTTATGAAAGATTCTCTTTGCTTCAGTGACAAATACTGCCAAATATGACCAAAGAATCAGTTGAGGAACTCATTATTGTCGTCTGTTAATGCTAGACATGCTGTCAGATTCATACTGAAATGTATAAATCTTTCACAAGAGGTACTATCAAAACTACAAAATTGAGACGATAAATACTTCAAGTGATATGCAGGAAGAAGTTTGTTTTGTCTTATTAAAAATAATAAAAAAGATATTCATATTACTATATAAACAATGTAGTAAAGATGTTCCAGCTTTGACAAGTTTCTACTTATTTAGATGTGTTTACGGTCATATTCCGAGAAGATCCTGTCGGTAAAGGTAATCGCGTGACCTGTATCAACTGTACACGCATCCGTTACCTCAGCGTGAGGACAAGTGCGTCAAGTATATACATTCAGCAGTATTTGCTCACTATCTATTCTTAGCATCGAAATGTTCATCTAGATAACAAAATCACACTCATCGTTCTTAATATATAGAACTCTTGCTTCAATTGATATCTCCAAGTATAAAATATTAGTTTGTTCTACTAAATAAAGATAATGCAGTTTGTCCAGGCATTTGCGTTACTCGATGTATTAGAGACATTGTAAATATTAGGGTAATTCCGGACATTCACATAAGTCGATATGTTTACAGGGATACATGTAATGAACCGAACGTTTAAGAGAGTGGTATATTTTATAATGTGCATGAACAATTACAGAAACTTGAGGTTTTGGACAACGTTTATTATATTTTATGTTTAATGTTATTTACATTATTATATGTTTTAATTCATCCATGTATATAAGGGTTTAAAGCATTTGATTAACACATTTGTTTGTTTTAATATTAACTATCTGAGAAATCCGATGTGCCATGTAAGTTGATAATTTTAGTAACACTAGTTAGCCAAGTAGTTGTATACCTATATCTGATACATGTTTGACATTGATTCATTTTTGTTGCTGTCTCGTTTAATGTTGTTTAGTGTATTGACCGATCCTAAGCAATATTTTAGTTTATTTTTATCTTAACATATGCGTCGACTTCGACTAACTTGAGCATAAAGGGACATGTTGAATAATTCAAACAATATGAGTCAGTCGATGTAATATAGTAAACGATATTGTTTTTTTAAATAAACTGATTTTAAGATTGTTCTGAACTTTTAGATTTTTTATATTAGCACACGAATTCACAAATACAGTCGATCTTATCGGTTATTCGAAGTTGTCGGGACGGCCGATTTACTTCGAACAATGCATTGGTTGAAATAATCCAAATTGCCTCCACTTTCAATAACTAGGACTAGGATTTCGCCATTTTTAATTGCGTAATTATCTAAAGTTATGTGAAAGAAGTAATGTATCTACCATATTATATTTCATAGTGAAACATAAGAACTTACTTACTGGAAAAGAAATGAATAATAGAATAAGCGTCATGTTGTGTTTTTCTTTTCAAAATAATAACAACACATAAAATGTATGCATATGTATAAAACATTGTCGAATAGACGTGAACATGTTATCGTCGTCAACAAACTGCAACATACAATGTATAATGGTACCAAGCTCAAAGTATTGAATCCCATAGTATTAAAGCACATATAACATATGTGACAATACAGCAAATCTAGTAGAAATACATTCTAAAATCGTGAAGCTTGTTTTTTTTTCAAGATTGCTCAGCTAAGAGAATTCTCTCGCTATGCGTGCCATTTCTCAATTGAGATGACATGATAACAGACGTAATAGGAGATACATTTTGTAGACTCAACAAGTAAACACAAACATAATCATCAGCAACAACAACAAAAACACACACAACAACAAAAACACACACAACAACAATACATTTAATTTCGCACACACGCACGCGCCTCATGCATCCATCGTTATTCTAGAACGGATGAATGTACGCATCATTGAAAACTCATCGTTTTTCCCTTGATATGTATCTTCCGCAATAACATATCATAGTAAAGAATGATGCATTTATTAAATAGAGTTTCATAACAAAATGTGTTATTATTTAAAATTGTGCACAACGCAAAATAGAAATGTTCAGTTCATTGTGCAAAGGTCATGTTTTTTGTAAGATTAATTATTATTTTAACGGGTAATCAGCAGAAATGTATTTGAACGTGTTACGAACCTTTGTGTTACACTTCTGCCTCATGACAAAACGCTAAAATATCTGCCAAACGTGGCAGTAGTCCTAAAGTTGACTTCTATAAACGCGACCGTCGATTACCAATTAACCCAGATTATTTAATCAGAACTCGACGTAATTAAGAAGGATTATATTGTTTATTTGTTTTAATAGTTTGGAACACAATTAACTTGAACTTCTATGTTAGTATATTATGTTAATGTAGAACCAACGTTCTTTCAACAAAACATAAACGATATAGTCATACACATCTTAATGCCACATTTTGTTTTCGCGTTACATTTCAAGATGCACGAAAGAGCAACAAAATGTAATAAAATAAACTGATAAAATACTTAACAAAGAAGAAGTACGACACTAAATCATACTTTTTAAGCATCGTTTTCAGTTTGTGAATTGGTCTCTCTTGCCACGTCTTTTACGCAGTTTTGTGTTTGAAAGCAAAAACAAGATGTTTAACGATAGGCTGTATAGCAAAGCATAAAGGTGGTAAGTTTTGAATGTATGCTGCCTATGAATATATGGATATTTTTTTTTTTTTTATAATTCATGCATCGTATTACAGTTTAAGATACCTTGAAGAATGTAACAAAAAACGTTCGTATTCTCCAGTGTTGTGATGAATATTACATCGAACACTGAAACACAATTTTTTGACATAATATAACTAAGTAAACATGTCAAATTAGCATTAAATTTCATGAGACTAAAAGGAAGTACGTGTATACTTCAGAGTAACAATATATTAAATTATAAATGTAATGAATCTGTATATTCATATTGATATCATAATCACGTAGCTTTGTTTAATATTGTAACTAGTGAGCTGCTACCAAGTGAGGCCCTTCGTCAGTGTGACTACCGAAGGCTGAGTAGGCTGATTAAGTTAGCATCTTCCGGATTAGTACCGGTATTATCACTCGACACGACCAAAATCTGGTTTTTACTGCTGTAACATACAGCCACGGGGAAATGGACACCTGACTGTGTCTCTGAGAGGATGGCAAGTTTGACACCGTCGGCTGATATGACGTGGATGGAGTTGGTGTTGGGGCTACATAGATAGATACAGTCGCCTTCACCTGTGACCACACCTTCTGGACTTTCCAGCAGCTGATCCTGGTAGACCCATTTGAGGACACCCGTCATGTCAATGCAGGAGAGGGTGTTTTTCTCGTAATCACCGACATAAATTAAAGTGTTATCAAGACTTAGCGTGATGTACCAAGGTCTTAGGAACATTTCTTGTCCAGTTGGATCATGTTGAATAGTGTGAAGGACTTGACCATTTAAGTCAAATATCTGAATCTTCGCGGGACTGCTAAATGACACAACGAGTGCTTTCCCAGTGCAGCGAATGCCATCACATTCACCATTAACATCTATGCTACCCCGAAAATTCATCTCCACATCCGAGGAGAAGATCTGGATCTGCTGGATCTCTGGCAAGGAAACAGCCACCCGGGACCCGGGGAGACTAGTTATAGCCGCGGTTTGAGAAGTA
This sequence comes from Sinonovacula constricta, assembly GCA_007844125.1. Lineage (NCBI taxonomy): Eukaryota > Metazoa > Mollusca > Bivalvia > Cardiida > Solecurtidae > Sinonovacula > Sinonovacula constricta. The sequence continues at coordinate 9,807,194 of CM017558.1, read as the reverse complement.
AGTAACCGTCTCGTGATGATCTGGTTATAGACGATGTCAACCATTTTTAGGCATTCATTCCAGTTATCAGTCAAAATTAGCCGCATATCTGATACAGCCACGAGATCACATATTAAGGTGTCGAATTTGTCATTAGAAGACCTGATGGGTATTTCTGCCACCGATGTGCATACTGTAGAAGAAAGAGGCTCAACCTCCACCGGGACATGAATTTCTGTCGTCTCAGACTGGTCCACGGATGTAGGCGATGGCACATCTTTAACGAAGATCTTACAGCTTGACTCTAGCATGTGTTTTCCAGAAGGATCATTTAAGAAACCGAATTCCTGAATTTGTATTTGTTTCTTTATCTTTTCTATTTTCTGGACATATTTAACAATCTGCGGTTTGTTCTTCTTTACTGCAATAAAGAGCTGATCTTTCTGCTTGAATTTTAGTGCCGAATAGATGTCGATATTCTCCATGCATGTTTCCACCTGCTGCTTATACGATACTATCATATCTGTCGGTCGATCTAGCTTTTCATTGTTATCTCTCTTCACTCTATCAGCATCGTTAGTTACTTCATCTTCTAATTTGTCCAAAAGCGCTTCTATCTCTACGCGAAACTTCTGAAAGTTTTCCAAACACTTAGCATGACAATGCTCATTTGTTAAACGACAATTTTGTATCAGTTGCATCAAATGGGCGGATAATTCATTATGATTCTGTGATGCCGTTTGAATCTTTGCCATGTCATCTGAAGACTCTATATTCTCCGACAGTGTTGAAATTAAAGACTTATTCAGACAACGACTGTGTCCTTCAAAGAAACACAGAGCACATCCAATGGTCTCATCATCACAACAAAACATCTCCACTTTCCTACCGGGGTGTTTCGAACACGTTTCTTCATTAACAGCAGTCGGTCGATGGCTCGGCATGGCATCGCCGTATAGAACAATGTGGTCCCTTAATGCCCGTAGGTTCTTGTGCAGCTTAAGACAGGAGCTACACAGATAGTCGGTGCAAGACTCGCAGAATCATGCTGCAGCGATAATTAGGTCCGACTCTTTGCACTGATCACACGGAATGTCCTTGGCATGTTGATCCCTGTCGGCTGGCTGTTTTGCCTTCGACCATGCTCCGCGACCGGATACTTTGTCCATGCTGGCTGATAATCTGGAAATAAACTTATAATATTGTGATAAATCAATGAAGCGGATGATGCTGATGGTGATACTGACAATGATGAGGATTATTAAGATGGTGGTTCTGATGATAATGATGATGACGTAGCACAAATACACATGAGCAGCAACAACCGGTTAGCAGCAATATTTTAGCCAGCCACTTTAAAATTACACTTTGTATATTTGTATGCTCTTCGATTTATTCTATTTCAACAAAGGTTAACTACATAATGAACATGCAAAATATATGCAAAATATAACACTTTTGATATTATTATATAACACATTAAGTAATGTTATTTTGTTTTTGTTTAGGACATTTTAACTTGACATCAGTCATAACCTCATCCCAGCAACACCTCCTAGCTGCAACATACACTTTTTGTGTCTTCTGATAACGTTGCTGTTGATAGATTTTACAGTAACAATATTTTAGATTAGATGTGTCTAGATTAACATAACTTTGGCCTTTGAGCAATGCATACATTCCCATCTTTACAAGTAACAAAAGAACAAGACAGCCAAAACAGTATACAAATAGAGCTAAATATCATAATAGATTTTTTAAAATATTTTTTTCAAAGTTTTCATAAAAAATAAATAAATTCGTTATGAGTAAAATATAAAATACAGTAAACAAAGAGATTTAACAACTATTTTCAGTGTTGCTGTTCAACCTCAGAATTAATGTTTTTATGTGTTTGGACTATCAACATATATTACAGATTAATAAACTGCAAATCATGCAATAAAGTAATCCATGGTTTCTCTAAGCTTTGAAAATCCCCTGGTGTTTGCCTGGTGAGTTCACAGAATATATCCCAGCTTCCATCAAATTTTGCCGGATGTGGAAAGCTGTCACAACCTAAGAACAACTCTCGACTGCTGTTTACCAGTGTTGGATAGTTACATCCTGACCTGATCATATTTAAAAATGAAAATAATATTTATGTAGATAATAATCTATGTCAGGTACATCCAGGGTTGACATAAAAGCCGGCTTTTTAGTATTGACAGGGCTGGCGCTTAGCAAAATAAAACCTATCAATAGGTAATTACTGTAATATAATGGTCAAATGCATGTTAGTTCTTAATGAAGATTACCTATTAAATAATCAATTATTTTGTTTATTTAAATTTTGTCAGAGAATGAAATAATTCAAACATATTAAAACCACAAGGTAACAAGTGGGCCATAATGACCATTAATAGCTCGCCTGAGAACACAGGTTTGTACTAGGCTCTGACGTCAAGTAATTTAAGATTATTTACTTTAGAAATCGTTGGTGATGATTGGACCATTAGTATGACCTACTAAATCCACGTGGCCCACTTAAAAACGTATCTAAGATTTTATACTGGCAACCATTCTGGCCAATTTGGTGAGGATTGGGCACTAAATGTGGCCTCTAGTGTGCTCACAAGGTCTTTCTAAGCTTTGACCTAGTGACATCCGTTTTAAACTCGTGTGACCCATTAACAAACTATTCAAGGATTTCAAGTACACAAACATTCTTAGTTTGGTGAAGATTGTGCTATCTATTGTGTTCACAAGCTTGCTCTAAGATTTGTGCTAGTGACCTACGTTTTGACCTTACGTGATCAAGTTATGAACTCATCCAAGATTTCATGCAGGCAAACAATCTGATCAAGTTCGACGAAGATTTGGGCCACAAATGGGGCATCTAGTGTGTTTACAATATTTTATGAGGATCTGACCTAGTGAAATAGTTGTTTACCCCAGGTGACCCAATAATGAACTCATCAGAGATTTCATACTGACAAACTTTCTGACCAATTTTAATGAAGAATGGATAAAAACTATGCCCTCTAGCGTGTTCACAAGATAAAGCGTTGGCGCTGGACGCTGAACAACGGACGCCGGACGAAGGGGTATCAGAAAAGCTCAACTTCAGCATGTTGTGCTCAGGTGAGCGAAAAATGATGTTTTCATGTTTACACATTTTTTCCAAAAATCCTGGTGTCCATTACAGAAGTCACTTTGTATTGGTACAATTTAGCAAGCATAGTACCCTGGTTCTGCTGTTAAAAACGAAGTATGACTCACTAATAAACATTAATAATTAAACTGTATAGAATATTACGGCCACCTCTGTATTTACCAGTGGCATATATTACTTGCCAAGGTCAATAGTTGTCAATTGTATTAATCTTACAATTATGTTCTGATATTTTATACAACTTTAAATTATTTGATCATAGCACAAGTTGTGAAGAAATCATAATTTGTCAGCTATTTACTGATATTCTGAAATAAATAGTGAATATAGAAAGATTAAAAAATATAATCAAATTCAGCTCAGGTAATTTGACAATACTGGTTATGGCTATGATTACATGTACAAAAATACGTGTAATAAGTCAACTAAATAAGATATTACGGTAAAATATGAGATCTGTATTATGTTCTTAGCCACAGACCTATCCCTCCAGTTATCAAGCAACAATTATAATTAAAAATGACACGCACTTCCCTAAACCTAGTCTATCCAATGGTCAACCATCCATCATGATATCAAACGACCCGTACCTCGGCCAACCTAGTCTATCTCCTCGTCAACCAGCCATCATAATATCAAATGACCCGCCGCTCCCCAACAAGGTTTATACCATGGTCAACCATCCATCATAATATCAAATACACGCCACTCTGCCAACCTAGTCTATCCCATGGTCAACCACTCATCATAACATCAAATGACCAGCCCCTCCCCCAACCTAGTCTATCCCATTGTCAACCACTCATCACAATATCAAATGACCAGCCCCTCCCCCAAACTATGCTATCTCATGTACAACCACTCATCATAATATCAAATGACCAGCCCCTCCCCCAACCTAGTATATCCCATGGTCAACCACTCATCATAATATCAAATGACCCGCCCCTCCCCAACCTAGTCTATCCCATGGTGAACCACCCATCATAATATCAAATGACCCGCCCCTCCCCCAACCTAGTCTATCCCATGGTCAACCACTCATCATAATATCAAATGACCAGCCCCTCGCCCAAACAAGACTATCCCATGATGAACCACTCATCATAATATCAAATGACCAGCCTCTCCCCCAACCAAGTCTATCCCATGGTCAAGCACTCATAATAATATCAAATGACCAGCCCCTCGCCCAACCAAGTCTATCCCATGGTCAACCACTCATCATAATATCAAATGACCAGCCTCTTCCCCAACCAAGTCTATCCCATGGTCAACCACTCATCATAATATCAAATGACCAGCCCCTCCTCGTCCTCCAACCTAGTCTATCCCATGGTCAACCACTCATCATAATATCAAATGACTAGCCCCTCGCCCAAACTAGTCTATCCAATGGTCAACCACTCATCATAATATCAAATGACCAGCCCATCCCCCAACCTAGTCTATCCCATAGTCAACCACTCATCATAATATAAAATGACAAGCCCCTCCCCCAACCTATACTATCCCATCTACAACCACTCATCATAATATCAAATGACCAGTACATCCCCCAATCTATACTATCCCATGTACAACCACTCATCATAATATCAAATGACCAGCCCCTCCACCAACCTAGTCTATCCCATGGTCAACCACCCATCATAATATCAAACGACCCGCCCCTCCCCCAACCTAGTCTATCCCATGGTCAACTACCCATCATAATATCAAATGACCCGCCCTCCCCCAACCTAGTATATCCCATGGTCAACCACTCATCATAATATCAAACGACCCGCCCCTCCCCCAACCTAGTATATCCAATGGTCAACCACTCATCATTATATCAAACGACCCGCCCTCCCACAACCTATACTATCCCATGTACAACCACTCATCATAATATCAAATGACCAGCCCCTCCCCCAACCTAGTATATCCAATGGTCAACCATTTATCATATTATCAAACGACCCGCCCCTCCCCCAACCTATGCTCTCCCATGTACAACCACTCATCATAATATCAAATGACAAGCCCCTCCCTCAACCTATACTATCCAATGTACAACCACTCATCATAATATCAAATGGCCAGCACCTCCCCAACCTATACTATCCCATGTACAAACATTCATCATAATATCAAATGACCGGCACCTCCCCCAACCCATACTATCCCATGTACAACCACTCATCATAATATCAAATGACCCGCCCCTCCACCAACCTAGTCTATCCCATGGTCAACCACTTATCATGATATCAAATGAACCGCTCGTAAGCTACCCTAGTCTATACCATGGTGAACCGCCCATCATAATATCAAATGACCAGCCTCTCCAACAACCTAGTCTATGCCATGGTCAACCGCCCATAATAATATCAAATTACACGTCCCTCCCTCATCCTAGTCTATCCCATGGTGAACCACCCATCATAATATCAAATAACACACACCACTCCCAAACTAGACTATCCATGGACAATTCATTAGCAGTTTAATCAATTTGGGTATAGATTAGGATTTATGTAACCGGCTAAATAAGCCGGTTAGAACCGGGGAACGTCTAAAGTGTCCATCTACGTGCATTATGTTCACCATTGTTATGTAGTTATATATAACACGCTCTACAAATGTGTATTTTTTCTACCTACATATTTACACTATGATTTGTGATGAGTGTAGTGAGGGTTTTGATGGTAATGGAATTCAAGACATTTGGCATGCAGGTCTTAACTAACATTTCGCCTCTAACAAGGGAAAACTTAATAATCAAGCACACTGAAGTCTGTAGAATAGAAATACATAAACTTCCGTATTGCCGTCTCATGTAATCAAATACGTACAAGTAACAGCACAGAATGACATATAACAGGAACGATGACCATAGACAATTAGGTTATAAACGTATGAACTTAACATAATTGCTGTTTGTTTCTATTCAAATAAATAAAATACACACATGTAGATTAAAGAGAAAACAAAGAAAAAGAAGTATTAATGATTGCGACGACGACGACGATGATGATGATAATAATAATGATGATGATGAAGATGATGCTGATGATAATGATAATACAAATGATAAAAGTATGGTTATATTATGAAATGACGACGTTAATGTTTTGTTGTTGCTGCTGCAGATGCTGCTTGTAAGGCTATGATGATGATGATGATGATGATGATGATGATGATGATGATGATGATGATGATGATGATGATGATAATGATAATGATGGCTGTGATTATTATGATGATAATGTTGAGGTTGTTGAGGCTGATGTGGTGGTGTTGCTGATGATGGTAGTGGTTGTTATGATGCTGCTGCTGCTGAAGATGTCTATTATGAGTATTGTCACGATGGTGAGGAGGATAAAGATAAGGAGGTGATGATGAACATATGATGAACATATGAACTTATGCTATCAGTTTATACTGCTAGTGATGATGATGATGATTGTGATTATGATGAGGATAATGTTGATTCTTATGTGGTGGTGGTGGGAATGCTGCTGATGCTGATGATGATCATGCTTATTCTTTTCATGAACAGTATAATGGAATTCTAGGCAATCAGATTTCAACTTTGAAATTAGATATCGCCTCTAAATCAATAAATCGTTATACCCCACCGCTTTGAAATCCATTCAATAAAATGGGGAATACCCTACGGCTTGCACAGGTGAACACCAAATTTTACCTTGCTGGGTCTAGTGATCCAATATATTTATAAAGCACAGCATACCAATGATCTCATATACCTACATAAACATTGGATATACAAAATCAAGTTATAAAGATATGTTCATATACATGTGGCAGTTGCATACACTGTCTTACATGTGTTCTTTTTTGTAACTAATATCTAAAACGTTTACTCACCGATTTCGTCTGTTGTCGTTACTTCTGTCCTAGACACTCACGTTATTATGGGTGGATAAAGGATACAAGTCCTAATAGCCCACATCTAGAACGTTCCACGCTCTGCAATCTGGTTGTATTCTATTAACTTTGTGAAGTTGTTTGTTTGCCTTACAAAACATAATCTTACTTCTTTTCTATAACATTTAACACGTCCTGTCCTGTCGTTGACTGGCCGCCTAGTAAGTTGAGGTCGTAAATATTCGCTTCGTAACACAGCGTAACACCTCCTCGTAGATTACGTATGTACTCGTAACAAACAGCTGAAAGACCTGTGTATACCGTTACAACGTTAGTGGGTAGTTGTAATTATTCTCAATTGTTGTACAAAGAGGAACATTATTCCCGTACACATGTCTGTATAAATTATTGCTAATATTTGTTTATTGCATATAAGCTCAAAAGAAAATTATTTTATTTTACAGTATTTTACGCCTTTTGGCAGACATACACAAAGCTATTCCGAAACACAATAAACAATAGTCGTATAGACTGGCTTCTGTCGATAGATAAGGCCTACTGGTTTTAACACTAGATGTATTCATGTAAACGGACCTGTTTTGTTAAACAACAAGTGAACTTACTTATTTTTGTCGTCTCAGAAGGAATGTTAAAAGGCTGTCAGATTCAACTTAAAAGTTCGTCATCTCTGAAAATATTACTGTAATTATTGTCTGCTTACAACAATGATAACAGATAAACTTCCATTATGCGTTTCCAAAGGAAGAATGTGAAGTGTTGGAAGAGGACGTTGGAATTCGTATACAAGAATAAGCAAAATGTGTGTTGTAATTACATAATATGTCGTAAATTGTGTTGTGTTTGCAGTTACTTTAAAACGTATTAGAATTACAATATAAATACAATGACTCAGCTTTAACTAGTTCTGAAATATTTAGATGTGTTTCCAGTCGTATTAGACATTTTTATTATATTAACAAAAGAACATAGCATGTTTCATATTTTTATTTACATTTGACAAATAAATGTTCAACATTCATTTATATTTTTTATCAAGAACAGAATGTAGACACTTGACTATATCTTTCTTTTGAAATCTTACTTTCAAAACAGTACTTAAAAACATGCAAACTTTCACTTATGATGGAATTAAGAAAAATCGGTGAAATAATGTGAGTTAATTTTAATTTGAGATATCCTTACCTTGGAATCTTGATTTGCCATATTGTTCTGCCTAAGCTGTCAAAATACGTTTTTGTCACGAATGTTTCGAGAAGTTACTTCAGAGGAATAATAAAAATTAAAATGGCGTAAAATAGGTGAGCGTCAGGTTAAAGCTATCAATACTGGTTATAACTGGAATGATCACAAACATGCCTACTACCAGCATTACTGAAGTTTCACTATTAAATTATCAGTAAATTTGCTTATTACATTATGTCACAAAATAATGTCTACATATTAAAACCACAAGGTAAAACTGCCTTTATTCCATGTTTATGCAATGTTCCCGAAAGTCCTGGTGGCCATTACAGTAGTCACTTTGTACTGGTTCAATTTACCATGCATTGTACCTTGATTATAATATATGCTGTTGAAAGAAGTATGACACACTTATGCACAATATTAATTCAATTGAATAAAATGTTGTCATATTATGACCATAACTGCATTTATTAGCTGCAAATGTAACTGTCCTAGGTCAATATTGGTCAATTGTACTTATCTAATAACTATACTCAGCTATTTCATACTGGTCTACTATCAATTTTGTGAAAACAATAGAAGTTGTAAAGTCAGCTTTGGCATTTTGTCAATACTGGTTGTTATGTTAAATAAATACAGTTTATTGCCCTTGATACAAGCCAGTGTTTATTGCTTATTCCGGATTAAAAAAAATACAATTTAAGAACAACAGTAACTGGATCAAAACAAATCACAGAACATGTACTCTTTTCGTAAATGAAGATTGAAATGATTAGTAATATAAGATATGTATTTAAATTAATTTATATTTAGCAGCATTTGCATCAATTCGTGTTTTATAGGATATTTGTAGACGGCTGAAACCGCCGCTTAAAACCGGGGGAGGTCAAGACTGTCCAGCTGTGTGTAGATAATATTATATTTATTATGTACATTATTATTGTATAATAAAATGTTATATATTCTATAAATATGTTTTTTTTTTCTATTTATATGGATACATAGTGAACCTTTCATGATTGCAGCGATAAATGGTATGGTTTTGATGGTACTAGAAATCAAGATATGCACCGTTACAATCACACTTCGCCGCCTATAATAACGAAGTGCGTAATATCCAAGCACAGTGAAGACAGTGGAATAGAAGGAGAATAGCATACACGTTGGACATGTGGACATTAAACCTCCGCATTGCCGTCAGGTAATCAAATACACTTACAAGCAACAGCACACGAAGACATCATTTACCAACAGGAACAAAAGCCATAAACAATCAGGTTATATGAACTTAGGCTATCAGTTTATGCTGCTGCATATGATGATGATTGTGATTATGATGATGATGTCGCCTCTAGTCAAGAAACGTGTAATAACCCACCACCTTAAAACCTAGTCAAAAAAGGGGAATACCCTACGGCTTGTTAAGGTGAACACCAATCTTCATATTTCCGTGTCACGTAATCCAATATATTTACAAAGAACAGCATACCTCTGTGCTTTTTGTCTCGGTCGGGAGATACTTAAAGTCTTTTTCATTCAAATAACAGACACCTGATACAAGCTCAAATTTACACACACAGAAAACTGTTTTAAATCGGATCGCACCATGATTATGAATGGATACATACACAGTCAGTGGGGTATTAAAGACACACAATTACAGTTAAAGTCCACTCAATAGCAAATAGCTTATGTTCTATATTTAAGCACATAGAACAATGACACATTTCTTGAAAGAGCCCCATAAATGTCCATTACATAAAATTTAAAAAATGACAGACTAACAGAGAAACTGAGACAGGAATTATATCCAAAATTGTCCACAAATGGTAATTTTAATACAAACATATTTACCAGCCTGAAAATGAAAGGGCCTTTAAAATCCCTAATTGAATATGTTCAGCTGAGAACATACACACAATTACAAAAACAAAGATTGTCTCAGTGTCAAGTTTCACATAGTTACTTCATCCTCGTCCTTGAGGAATCGTATTTTAAGTTGAATATGGAGTCACTGGTATTGTTGTAAAGAATGCGCCTTTTAACGTGGCTATACAATGCTATTCTGAGTTTGAAATTGTGATTCAAGTATCATTCATTCTTATAAATTATGTTCCGTGTTACCTTTACAATAGTTAGTACTGTCAACCAATCGGTACAAAGTTATATGAAAAGTATTATTCCTTTACAAAAATAAAGGTGTGTTATCTTTTTTAAAATACCTCACCACTATCTAGCTTCTCGAACAATGTATGCATGTAAAAGAGACGTGGTTTTGTTCGTACAGTAACCATTATTAATAAGGGGACTATCTTGAAATGTGTATAAATATTTCAATTTGATAAAAAATACACCATAGTTAATACAAACGCATGCACTTTTTCTTAGAAACAAATGTATTGATTTACTCGTATAATTATTATAATCGGAATATCAACCGACACAAATTCATTGACAAAGTAAATAAACAATTATTGCATAAAGTATTAAGCCCTTCTAATAACCCGAAACAACGATTATTTTAAACGCCAAAAATAAAGAACTGCATTAAGTAGCAACATCGCCTTGTTCAACGTCGGACAGAACATCCAATTACCAGTTTAAATTCAATAGACGTACTTGCTTTGACACGAAAGTATTATTTATACGTAAAGAATAAAGCATTTTACGAGATTTTTACCAATTTCCATCGCTTTATGGAAACAATAATTTAACAACACTTGCAACGGAAAACTTTTTTATCGAACACAATATAGAAGACAATGTTTAAGAAATTATTTTAATTTTAAGAAAAACACAGATTTTTCCATACTACACAGGATTTGTTTGTCGGTTATATCAGAATTTCGACCCTAAAAGGATTATATCATTTGTATCATACAATTTTAAAACTTTAAAAGTTTAAAACATACCATAGGCTGGATCATTTTAATGGAACAGGCGATAATGAAAGTGTATTGCAAGTATATATTTAAAAGAACGTCTACGCGACAATATGAAACAGTTTTATTTATTCACACTTACATCATCAGATAACAATGACACTCACCATTTCCATACACAATAGCTTGCTTATGACACCAGATTCAATCGAATTATATGCGTTCATGTCTTTCTCAATGGTGTATAAAAGGACAAACGTTATTTTGAATATTCGAATATTTAAGTTTACTCCTTCTACTTCACCTTCTCCTCATCATCACCATCATTATGATTTACATCACAATCACCACACTCGTCATCAAAATCATTGCCAAAGTGATCATCATCACTCTATCATTGTCATTATCATCAACAACTACAATATCAACAATAATGTCATTTTCTTTAACAAACATTCAATCAATGTCCTAATTATAATCCACATAAGCAATATCGTAATTTTGGTAGTAATATGTTTTGTCCTCCTCCTCCCCAAAAGCATGCTCAATGCTATCAGAATATATTCATGTTTACCGTTCATCTTACTGTGGCTACCAAGAAACAGTATCCGGCCGTCGAGGTGCTTCTAGATCAGGACCGTCCGTCGGGTCTCAGCAACATCCTATGCGATTTCTGTACATAGTTGGGACAGATTACAAGAGCGGCAGGATTGTGTTTGTTGGGAATTGAATACCTATGCAGAACCTGTATTCTTTACCATAGCAGGTTTTACTAACACACTACGACAAGGACAGAAAAGCCAGCAACACGCCAGATATCTATTGAAATAGGGATATGTTCCAAACACACCCCTCGATATTTGGAAATGTATGCTTCAGATGATGACGCCCTTGGCTATGCTTTGTGTTTCGATAAAGGTCCTAACAATGCAAAGAAGCAGTCGCTCATTACAGAATTATCAAACGATGTCCAGTCTTCGGAAGATTTGACAAACATTAAGAGGGCATGCCAGAAATAAGAGGGGTATCAATAAAGAACCGAGAGAATTGATAAATACTTGTCTTGCTACATGTATAGAACACTATCAGAGTTTTCGAGAAGAGATTGAGGCATGTTTGGACATAGTGGAAGAGAAAGTAACAGGCACAGTGAAGATCAAACAAGACAACAATGACAAAAACGATCGACTGACTGATATAATATCGTATTATGAACATGAGATGGACTCATGTACGGAATATATAAATTGAAATATCCCACTGTAGCTGATGTAGAATAAACAGTTATTAATTGCAATAAAGGAAATCAAGAAAAAGATAACCGCAACCGATTGCATTTGGAAGCTTGAACGGCATTTATCAATTCGAGTATGTCCCATCTATCAAATATTTACTAGAAAATAATTGTAAATTCAGACTAAAACATCTTCCCCCTCAGGTTGTACAGCACCACAAGTCACATAGTGTGTACAGTACCACTTGTCACAGATTGTACAGTACCACCTGTCAGATTTTGTACAGTACCACCTGTCACATAGTGTGTACAGTACAACCTGTCTCATAGCTTGTACAGTACCACCTGTCACATATTGTACAGTACCACACGCCACATATTGTAGAGTAACATCTGTCACAGATTGTATAGCACCGCCTGCCACATAGTGTATAGTTCTACCTGACGCAGATTGCACAATACCACCTGTCGCATTATGTAAAGTACCACCTGCCATAGTTTGTACAGTATAGCATGCCACATATTGTAAGTACCAACTTTCACAGAGTGCAGAGTACAAACTGTCACCTGCCAATTATTTTATAGTTTCACCTGCCGCAGATTGCACAGCACCACATGTCTCAGCTTGTACGGTATTGCCTCTCACACCTTGTAAAGTACCACCTGCCACAACTTGTAGCTTACCAACTGCCACAGATTGTACAGTACCACCTGCCACAGCTTGTATAGTACCACCTGCCACAGATTGTATAGTACCACCCGCCACAGCTTGTATAGTACCACCTGCCACAGATTGTATAATACCACCTGCGACAGCTTGTATAGTACCACCTGCCACAGATTGTATAGTACCACCCGCCACAGCTTGTACAGTACCACCTGCCACAACTTGTACAGTACCACCTGTCACAGCTTGTATAGTACCACCTGACACAGATTGTATAGTACCGCCTGCCACAGCTTGTATAGTACCACCTGACACAGATTGTAAAGTACCACCTGCCACAACTTGTAGCTTACCAACTGCCACAGATTGTACAGTACCACCTGCCACAGATTGTATAGTACCGCCTGCCACAGCTTGTATAGTACCACCTGTCACAGATTGTATAGTACCACCTGCCACAGATTGTATAGTACCACCTGCGACAGCTTGTACAGTACCAACTGCCACAGATTGTATAGTACCACCTGCGACAGCTTGTATAGTACCACCTGCCACAGATTGTATAGTACACCTGACACAGATTGTATAGTACCGCCTGCCACAGATTGTATAGTACCACCCGCCACAGCTTGTATAGTACCACCTGCCACAGATTGTATAATACCACCTGTCACATATTGTATAGTACCGCCTGCCACAGCTTGTATAGTACCACCTGCCACAGATTGTATAGTACCGCCTGCCACAGAGTGTATAGTACCGCCTGCCACAGATTGTATAGTACCACCCGCCACAGCTTGTATAGTACCGCCTGTCACAGCTTGTATAGTACCACCTGACACAGATTGTATAGTACCGCCTGCCACAGCTTGTATAGTACCACCTGTCACAGATTGAATAGTACCACCTGCCACAGATTGTATAGTACCACCTGTCAAAGCTTGTATAGTACCACCTGCCACAGATTGTAAAGTACCACCTGCCACAGCTTGTATAGTACCACCTGCCACAGATTGTATAGTACCACCTGCCACAGATTGTATAGTACCACCTGCGAACAGCTTGTATTGTTCTTCAAGTCAGAGATAGTACAGCACCAACTGCCACAGATTGTACACTTCCACATGCCTGCCGCAGATTTAACAGAACCACATGTCATATATTGTAAAGTATCACCTGCAGCAGGCTGTAAGTACCGTCTGCCACTGGTTGTACAGTATCACTTGCAGCAGATTGTACAATTCCACCTGCCTCAGATTGTACAGTTGCACCTGCCACAGATTGTACAGTACCACCTGCCGCAAATTTTAGGTACCGTCTGCCACTGGTTGTACAGTATCACCTGCGATAGATTGTAAAATTCCACCTGCCGCAGACCGTACAGTGCCACATGCCGCATATTGTTTAACACCACCTGCCGTAGATTGTATAGTTACACCTGCTGCAGATTGTACATTGCCGCCTGTCACAGATTGTACAGTATTACCTACCAGAGATTGTACATGTCCACCGGCCGCAGATTGTACAGTGGCACCTGCCACATATTGTACAGTATTACCTTCCAGAGATTGTGTAGTTACACTTGCCGCAGATTGCATAGCACCACATGTCTCAGCTTGTACGGAATTGCCTCTCACACCTTGTAAAGTACCACCTGCTACAACTTGTATGTTACCAACTGCCACAGATTGTATAGTACCACCTGCCACAGATTGTATAGTTACACCTGCTGCACATTGTACATTACCGCCTGTCACAGTTTGTACAGTATTACCTACCAGAGATTGTACAGGTCCACCTGCCACAGATTGTACAGTGTCACCTGCCCAATATTGTACAGTACTACCGCTACAGATTATACATTACCCATCAAATCACCTTATGACAAGTGCCATTGCTAAATTTTTTTGTATAGTTGCATGAAAGATATACCGTTAATTTTGTCTGATTACAGGAATGGCTGTCTTAAATTGTTGGACACTACAAATTACCCGATCGTCGAGAGACGTTTCCTTACATCACATGCCCTTGTGATTATTAGTATCCCCGGGTCCAGTGTACGTCTTACTCGCCCACAGATCCCACTAGAATCTGATCATCACCGCAGACGTGAACAAGGAACCTCGAGGTGAAAAAGATGTCGAATGCAAATGTTTGACAATTTGGGATGGAATGGAATTTGCCGGCATTTTTGCCGATACTGTGCAGCGACATTCCTATCATTATAGCACAGGGGCACTTATGAGGTGCCCAGGAATTGAACCCGGCCGGTCCAGTGACACTGGGGAACATTGGTCCTATCATTTAACAGTTCTGCGGAAATTCAGATATTAGACCTGTATAGACAAGCGCTTCACTCCTTTCAACAGGATCCATCTCGTAATCTCAGGATGCTGATTAACCTTATATTATAAATAAATAATGCTTTCATTTTGCAAAAGGATCGACTTTGTTGCTTTAACCTTACCAGATTTTGACTTGGCGTTGGTGTTGCTATCTTATTGTATCCCATGTGAACAGCTGAAATGGCTTTCTTGTCGTCGACTATTAACGAAATGCTTTGAACACACCTGAAATAACATGAAATATATGATACATAGAAATATTAAAACACTATTTAGTTATGCATGGAGCTATGAAAAAGACATGTCAGCCCGCGTCAAACCCACAATATTGATAATACCCAAATCTGAGATCATGCGAATTTAGCTATGTTCGCTATTTATTTAAACCCATTATGGAATAAATTATGTATATTTGATGCAGAAATTTGCATCATTTATTCCATATCAGAGCTTTGTGAGTATATAATTGTTACTATTTACAGGTTTCAGTCACTCGCGACTTCATTTTTCGGCAGACAGTTTAATTTGAACGGGGTTACACATACAAAGCCTTGCAGCTTATATTCGAGTTTTTTTCCCACAAATGTATGTGCCTTTGGTTGTTTTATACCCAACAACTGCTCTACTTTATTTCACGGCATTGTTCATACCATAGAATAAAGAATTATTCAGTAAAAATGCTGATTTGGCAGCAACGTAATGACGGACGCGTCACTTATCAAGGGAAATACATGTGGTTAGATTAATTTAAGGCATTGTCTATACGAAGCGATCAAGGCTGCTCACGACATGGCCCCAAAGGACGGCGGAAGAATGGATCACTTAAAATAATAGGAGAAGTGTAGTTATGTTTCTTTAACAAGATAATTAGCTAAACAGATATATCTCCAAGACTGAAATATGCGCATGTACAGAATGGGCATTATTTTACCAAGGACAACAAAGATCCGTGGTAGCTTAGTTTGTTCTGGAAGAGAGAAAACTGACAGATGCATAAACGCACTTTGAGCACGTGCTTGGCACGTAGGACAGGTCTTACAAACTGATGACCTATCGAATAGTTCCTATGGAGCTTCTGGGTAAAATTGGTAGACTTTGATTTTCATAGCCGTTATGGACGATTGTATTTCCTTTATTACATTTGTATAAACACATTGTCAATGACAATCTTTTGGGCGGAGTCACATGACTAGTACGTGATCATTGTAATGCGCATGCGTAGTCAGCATATACAATTGCAAGCTCTTCTCAGAGCTTAAATGACGAGAAAGATGCCCCATTAAAATTCTCGTATTAATTTCAATTTTTGCTAAAACATCATATTATATTTTCTAGATTAATCATCGAATTTATTGATTGTCAAAATATACAAAACCCCGCCTAAACACAACTACTTTAACTTTTCTGCACGCGGACTGACATCCGCTTGGAGTAATAACATGCTTACTCTTGAGAAAATAGTCTCTATAAAAGGATTAACCCGAGAAAGAGCCACGTGTCTAGTTTATTGTACAAATCGATATTTCTGCAATATTGCCCGGGCAATCTTTAATAAAGCTAAGCATTTTTATGTATGTTCGAGCATAAATCGATTAAACTACATGTACAATATCTGCATGCTTGAATACAAATAACTGACATCTAACATCAGTAATACCTTTCATTGTGTTATACCTGTGGTTACACTAAGTACCGACCGGAAGTAGAACCTCTGACATGGATTTTTTTCTTTTTAAGAACAGTTTGTTGTTATGTTTATGTTATCAGATTTCTTATATAAAAGGTAATCTTAGTAGTTTGGCATCAAAAGAACATTTAAACCATTTAGAATTAAAATAACGCAAAAAAGTACTATGCACAATAATATACTTATCCACCTTTATCAAAAGTACACATTGAAATGAAATTTGGGGGTTAGCTGGTAAATTAAAGGTATGCGATTTCAACGAAGCTGAACCTAGATACATGTTCCGAAAGTTGACGTTTTCTTGAGTGTTTCTAAAAAGTCAATAAATAGCTCTGTTTTACAGATATATGTTTATAGGGGCAATAATAACTGGGTCGTTGATCAACTTGTTTCCAAAGCTTCCCGACTTACTATAAAATATTATTTAGTATGACCTATTCTTGTACTAAAGGGATGTAACTCTAGCTTACAATTCAACGTGAATTACGCCATCCCAATTGTCTTTAAATATTAAAAACACCAAGCTTTATTGGAATATATCTTATTAAATAATCATGGATAATAGTTATCTTTCGAGTTCAATCCTCGGCTATTATTGAAACATAGTAGGTGGCCACAGTCGCAGGAACGTCAGGACCAATATGATAATTTACGAATCATCTCTCGTATGTATGTAGGCAGTCGGTTTGTCCCTGACATTCTTCAAAAACAAAACAACAACAAAAAGCACAATTGGGATGACAGCACAATAATAGACTTATCCACCTTTATTAAAAGTACATATTGAAATGACATTAGGGGGTTACCAAGTGGTAAATTGAAGGTATGCGTTTTAACTAAGCTGAAAATCGAAAGATGACGCTTACTTGAGTGTTTCTGATAGGAAATAAATAGGTCTTTTTCACCAATGTATGGTTATGGGGGCAATAACAACTGGGTCGTTGATCAATTTGTTCCAACGTTTCCCGACTAAAAATAAATTATTATTTACTAGGGTCTATCCTTGTACTAAACTCTTGTTTACAAGTCATGTGAATAACGCCATTCCAATTGTCTTTAAATATTAAAAAAAACCCATAAAGCTTTGTATGAATAGATCTGATTGAATAATTATTCATACCAATTATTATTCGAGTTCCATCCTCAGCTATTGTGGAAATATAGTAGGTGACCACAGCCACATTAATGTCAAGACAAATCGGATAATTTACGAATCGTCTATCGTCTGTATGTAGGTAGTCGGTTTGCCCGGACATTCTTCTATGTGTGGCTGACAAATGTCAAAAACTAAACAAATAACACATCGCATATGACAGCACAACGTAGTTTGAAGGTAAGCTAAATCTGCTTGCTTCAAAGCAACTTCGTGTATAAAGTTAATTTGAAATGTTTTACCATGGCTGTTAAAGTATGTGATTTGCATCGTAAATTTATTTTGTATCTTGTACTCTTGTATCGTCCTTTTGTTCATAGAGGTAATGCCATTTGTAGATGTAAAATAACGTTCATTTTGGACGTGTTGATATTTAGACAAAACAATACTTTAATGTTTACAAGTGAGCAAAACAAGCGGAGCATGGAAAATGTAATTTATTTAGCTTTAAAGCGATGCTCTTGTTATTGTTATCTTTATTTATCACATAGCCTACCGCGCGATCGTGAGGTTTTACTCATGCGTTATTTTTGGTAATTCACTAGTTAGTTATCGTAGTGTGACGTCATTGTCGTAGTGTGACGTCATAAGGTATGTGTGGTGTATATGCCATTTCCCGATCACTTTGTTGTCGCCGTTTTATGCATTTTGTTGGACCATTTCATTTTAATAAATAAACAGATAACATTTTAGTCATGCTATAAACGAATCTGTTCCCTTTGTGTGGAAAATGGTCGAGTAGAGACTGGAACTATCTTTTGTGCGGATTCTTCCGGCAGAGCCACGTTTCGTATCGTTTCATTCAACTCGTTTAATATTTTCATTACCTAATTACGACTCATATCAGATCCTCTATATATCTTTCCCTATATTATCAAAATACAAGAGTAAAATAACAACTATTCAAAACGGTCTATATTACCTACACTTGTTAACGTCTTTGTGAGAATTATATTAAGAATACGACGACAAGAATACATTTAAGTGTAAACCGAAGAATAAGTTTACTTGCAGCTTTGGGAACATGCATGAATATATGTCAACTTTCGAAATAATGAAATTATCCTAAAAATATTGTGTTAATGTTTGCATTAGCGGAAGACAGTTTCATGTGCTATAAACATGTTTGTCTATGAGTTATCGTGGTAACTTTGATTTTCTACATACAGAACATCTTTACGCCATTTTATCTCTTGTAGGCATATTGTTTCCCATATACATAATAGTTTAAAATTGTATGTGGTATAGCTATAATACTAAATACTTTTTTTCCAAAAAAATCGCATCAGATCATAGAGCAAAAAAGGAAAAACAAATTAACATTTAAATAAACAAAATTATCGCTCATATGGCGTTCTAGTGCCCTTCCGTTTGCACTGTATGTTCTATCTAGATATCCCCCGCTTATAAAATCTGGAGTGGTATATTGTTTTGGCGTTGGCCGTCAATCTGTCCGACCTTCTGTCGGTCCTTCCGTACGTCCGTCCTTCTGTCCGTCCTTCCGTCTGTCCGAATTTCGTTTCCACTCTAATTCTCGCAACTACTGACTGGATTTCAGAGAAACTTTGTGGGGACTTTCAAAACCAAAAGAAGATGCATACATTCTCGGCATTCTCTGGCCTATTTCTCGACTACGGCTTACTGGATTTCAATGATACTTTATGGGAACCGTCAATACCAAAAGGATATGCGCAGATCTTTGGCATGTTCCAGTCTGACTATTAAACACATAGTTATGGCCCCTGAATAGTAGAACCCGCATGTATTTCCATTTTTTATTTAAATCAGGACAAGTGAGGCTATTGCTTTCGCCACACTTCCTTGACTTATTTCTTGTTTTGTGCTGTTTCTTTCGATTATGGTGATAAAGTTTAGCATTACAATGCTTACGTATATTTTGTTTTATCGTCTGTCGTCTAGAGATGTACTCCTTGAAATAAACCAATCGCCCACACTTATTACGTAAGCCATTTAAATACGTTCAATGCAGTTTTTCAACGCCAGCAGAAGTTAAGCATTCCTAGTACAACCAAGGATCGTCCTATGTATTCTATTTTATTTTATTTGCTTTTTGGTTTAAGCACAACAGCAGCAAATAAACGTCATCATCCTTCAGTTGCTGGGTAGAGCAGATGCTCATGTAATAAACACGTGCATCAATGCGACACATTAGTATTTAAAAATCAATATACCAAGCAACAGTGGTCTACATTTTATTTTGCAGCACATATTACTCTTTCTTAAGAACTTATGTAACCCCGAGTTTAAATGTAAACCTTTTCAAAAACTCTACCAGAATCTCTTGACTCCCAAACAACAACTGCACGGAAACAGCCGATGTGTGCATGTTTTAATTAAGTACATCTGCTAAAGGCTCCAGTGCGGCACTTGGACAAAATATACGGCTCTCATGCGTCCGGTCATTAATTAAACCAAACTCCAATGTATATCCTGTAATATCAAATTATAATATATGATATCATCGTCCTTGTAGCAGCACGATCACGTGTTTCCTGAAATAGCATGCATATACTATGAACATAATTGTGACTTTTTCTCATACGTTTTATTTCGTGCCGTCTTGTTCTTTCTAAACGGTTTGCATTAAAAACAACAACACATGGATAGAATGAAATCACTGTTATTAGTTGTGCTATGTGTTAGTGCAACAGAGGACAATCTGCGATATAAAGTGACACAATTGGAGCAGGAAGTCAAGTTCCTTCGTCATGTTTCTGTACAGCTCCAGCAAAGTTTGGAAAATCAACAGTGTAAGAATTACACAGAAAACCCACAGGCTGAATCATTCAGAAAGACCGAGAACGCCACAACAGAAATCTCGCATGAAGTCGTCGACAGTTTGTCACGTAAGCTTGATGTTCTCAATAAACGACTGGACATCATCAGTACGGGAGTTTCGCATGAGAAACACGCCGTTCGGGAGACCTTACAAACCATGAACACAAGTCTTAAAAATTCCCTTCTCTTGATGAAGGAGTATGTGAATGAATTCGCTTTAACTAGCCTCCGAGCTCGTGTTGACCTCTTGGAAACTTCTAAGACAACAATGACTTTAATGTTGTCCGAAAACAGAAATGCTATTGAGAACACATCAGCAAACATAAATGACAAAATAAACAAATAAATCGAAGAGTTTTGGATCTCGATAATGAAACCCACTGGATGGATACGGTACGAATTATTTATGTATAAACTGTTCTCTTCTAAACTAACATTTAATAAGGCTGTTGCGGCATGTAGCGAACTTGGAGCCTGGTTGGCTGATGTCCAAAATGCGGAGGAGATGCAATTTTCTGAGCGCATCGGTAAACAAGATTTTTTTTTGGGTTGGGGCAACAGACCAACAGCATGAAGGTACATGGACACTTGTTAGCGGTGGCAGTTTGCAATACACAAACTGGTGGCCTGGAGAACCGAATGGCGGTAGTGTTGAAGATTGTGCCATGTCAGGAGGCTATTATGGTTCAAAATGGAACGATGCACGGTGTTCCGATGAACTGTATTTCATTTGTAAAAAGGACTTTTATTGGAACTAATGACAATGTTTTACTTTTTATATTAAACGCCTGTGTAAATGCCAGCATAACCCTACCTAACAGATACAACAAACTGCTTACAAAAACAGAATTGGAATATCCCATGAATTGAGTACATAAAACATACATATTCAGTTCTAATGCATACTACTATAGTAATAAAAATAACATATAAACACTAAATGCAGCTTTGTAATTGTACATTTGATTGTACTTTGTATTTGCGCCATTTATTCCTTTAAAATGTGTATGGGCAGATTAAATTGTACCGATTTAACACTATAATTAGTTATGAGGAGCACATCATTTTAACATTGATAGTCAATATAATTTACTGGAAGATAACACGACTTTATAGTTGGACTTATAATATTTCTTCTTTATCTGGTGCCAACGTTCTGTTTGTAAATAAATAAACTGATAACGAATTATTTTAATGAACAAATAACTAGCGATTATAAATGAGCATGAGAAAAAAACTACTAATAATATGCAGTGGATGAAGTTGGATGTCTAAGGTTTTATGTATATTTCTAACTCATAAACGTTGTAGTTGATTTATCCCTTTAGTAAATATACATAGGTATGATGAGTTAACTGTATTGTCTGCATTTTTCTTTAGGATCACATATGCCGATCTTGCCAAAGTTGTTTTTTCTCTTTTGGGTTAATGACTCGTCACAAACTTTGTCTTACTGTTACATTTGGCTTGCATGCAAACACCTTTATTCCGTGCCTGTTCAAATTTCGGTATCTATTGCAATGCTCATAAGACTTTGTCATGTGTCCTTATTCTTAATGTTTCTTTAAGTTATACAAATGAAGTTATAAGTATCATTTAAAACGTTGTAAAAACTAACGTGCTAGGTCGTGTGCGCCTACATTTTATTTCCGAGTGTCGCATGGAGACATTCGTATATTTGTAACTTTGTTCGTGACGTTGACACAACATTTTACGTAAACGTGTATACATCTTACACAACACCACCATACAATAGATTAAACAAGTGAAATAAAGTTAATTATAAATTATCAACTCTCGACATATGAATGGAATTATCATAAATGAAGAAAGAAAACATTTTTATAAATAGTAACACATTTAAACAATATATAATTTTACATTTTATTCATTAAAGGTAAGATAGTAAAATCAAATATTGTTAACAGTTAGTAAGTTAAAAAGCAGATATGAAAATTAAAAGAAAAATCCATTTATAAAGACAAGTTAAATGTTACTATTCAATTGGCAGACCTGCCAAATATAATTTCTTCACCCTGGACGTCACTCGAGGGCACACGATGAGGAGCTGGACTGTCAGAGGTGTAATTATAATTTGTACATACATCTTATATAAACAGTTTTCTTTTTCATGTGTTCATGTCTTTGTAAATCGAATACACATTCTCCATTTGCAAGTAAAGATTGATTATATATCGACATGTTGCATGATTTTCAAATAATCAATTAATACACAGGTACGTTGTCGATTTGCAAATACAGATTGATTATGTATAGACATTAAGCATAATATCAAACTAATCAATTGAAATGATGGCCTACTGAAATAGCCAAAGCATTATTTTCGAAGAACATATCATGCACAAAAGATCATATGGAATATAACGGTTAAACAAAACTACATGCATATTAGATAACAGAACAACGACAAATAAACAATATTAAATAAACACATTTATTAAAATTCGTTTGACACTCTGCAAACAAACAAAAAAACAACAATGTGTCCCTCGGTACCTCCAAAGTACATACTCGCAAACTGTCTGGATATTTACATAATAACACACATTTCGATATTAACACTTAAAACAAAGTTGCGTATTACATAATTTAAAGCAATTTTAATTGCTTTCAGTAAAAGGCGGTTGACTGTTGACCTGTCCTCAATTTCATTCCTGAAGACATTCTCAAAAGAAATCTCGCTTAACTATCGGAGGTTGTCTGTATGAGATGCTTGACCTGCACACATTCACGAAAGTCATTTCGGTTAACAATCGGATGATGTCTAGCATGACTATATGTTGGATACTGACGACTGTAATATTTGGATTGACGACTCTATGCGTAAAACTAATTCCCTATATATTTAACCTTTTAACTCATTTACTGATGTGAGACGATAAACCCAACAGACATTGTAAATATTAGGGTAATATCGGACATTCACATAAGTCGATATGTTTACAGGGATAAATGTAATGAACCGAAAGTTTAAGAGAGTGGCATATTTTATAACATGTATCAACAATTACAGAAACTTGAGGTTATGGACAACGTTTATTATAGTTTATGTTTAATGTTATTTACATTATTTTATGTTTCAATTCATCCATGTATATAAGGGTTTGAAGCATTTGATTAACACATTTGTTTGTTTTAACTATCTGAGAAATCCGATGTGTCATGAAAGTTGATAATTTTAGTAACACTAGTTAGCCAAGTAGTTGTATACCTATATCTGATACATGTTTGACATTGATTCATTTTTGTTGCTGTCTCGTTTAATGTTGTTTATTGTATTGACCGATCCTAAGCAATATTTTAGTTTATTTTTATCTTAACATATGCGTCGACTTCGACTAACTTGAGCATAAAGGGACATGTTGAATAATTCAAACAATATGAGTCAGTCGATGTAATATAGTAAACGATATTGTTTTTTTAAATAAACTGATTTTAAGATTGTTCTGAACTTTTAGATTTTTGTATATAAGCACACGAATTCACAAATAAAGTCGATCTTATCGGTTATTCGAAGTTGTCGGGACCGCCGATTTACTTCCAACAATGCATTGGTTGAAATAATCCAAATTGCCTCCACTTTCAATAACTAGGACTAGGATTCGCCATTTTGAATTGCGTAATTATCTAAAGTTATGTGAAAGAAGTATTGTATCTACCATATTATATTTCATAGTGAAACATAAGAACAGTTACTTATTGGAAAAGAAATGAATAATAGAATAAGCGTCATGTTGTGTTTTTCTTTTCAAAATAATTACAACACATAAAATGTATGCATATGTATAAAGCATTGTCGAATAGACGTGAACATGTTATCGTCGTCAACAAACTGCAACATACAATGTATAATGGTACCAAGCTCAAAGTATTGAATCACATAGTATTAAAGCACATATAACATATGTGACAATACAGCAAATCTAGAAATACATTCTAAAATCGTGAAGCTTGTTTTTTTTCAAGATTGCTCAGCTAAGAGAATTCTCTCGCTATGCGTGCCATTTCTCAATTGAGATGACATGATAACAGACGTAATAGGAGATACATTTTGTAGACTCAACAAGTAAACACAAACATAATCATCAGCAGCAACAACAAAAACACACACAACAACAAAAACACACACAACAACAATACCTTTGATCTCGCACACACGTACGCGCCGCATGCATCGTTATTCTAGAATGGATGATTGTGCGCATCATTGAAAACTCATAGTTTGTCCCTTGATATGTATCTTCCGCAATAACATATCATAGTTAAGAATGATGCATTTATTAAATAGAGTTTAATAACAAGAATGCGTTTTTATTTAAAATTGTGCAAAAGGCAAAATAGAAATGTTCAGTTCATTGTGTAAAGGACATGTATTTGTAATATTGATTATTATTTTATCGGGTAATCAGCAGAAATGTATTTTAACGTGTACCGAACCTTTGTGTTACACTACTGCCTCATGACAAAAGGCTAAAATATCTGCCAAACGTGGCGGTAGTCTATAAACGCAACCGTTGCTTAACAATTAACCCTTAATTAAGTAATTAAGAAGGATTATATTGTTTATTTGTTTTATTAGTTTGGAACACAATTAACTTGAACTTCTATGTTAGTTTTTTATGTAAATGTAGAACCAACGTTCTTTCAACAAAACATAAACGAAATAGTCATACACATCTTAATGCCACATTTTGTTTTCCCGATACATTTCAAGATGCGCGAAAGAGCAACAAAATGTATTTGCCAAATACTTAACAAAAAAGAAGTACGACACTAAATCATACTTTTAAAGCATCGTTTTCAGTTTGTGAATTGGTCTCTCTTGCCTCTTGCTCTTCTATAACTCAGTTTTGTGTTTGAAAGCAAAACAACGAGATGGTCAACGATAGGCTGTATACGGCAAAGCATAAAGGTGGTAAGTTTTGAATGTATGCTGCCTATGAATGAATCGATTTTTTTTATAATTGATGCATCGTATTACAGTTTAAGATACCTTGAAGACTATAACAAAAAACGTTCGTATTCTCCGGTGTTTGATGAATATTACATCGAACACTAAAACACAATTTCCTAATTTTTTGACATAATATAACTAAGTAAACATGTCAAATTAGCATTAAATTTCATGAGACTAAAAGGAAGTACGTGTATACTTCAGAGTAACACTATATTAAATTATAAATGTAATGAATCTGTATATTCATATTGATATCATAATCACGTAGCTTTACTTAATATTGTAACTAGTGAGCTGCTACCAAGTGAGGCCCATCGTCAGTGTTGACTACCGAACGCTGAGAAGGCTGATTAAGTTAGCATCTTCCGGATTAGTACCGGAATTAACACTCGACACGACCAAAATCTGGTTTTTACTGCTGTAGCATACAGCCATGGGGGAATGGACACCTGACTGTGTCTCTGAGAGGATGGCAAGTTTGACACCGTCGGCTGATATGACGTGGATGGAGTTGGTGTCGGGGCTACATAAATAGATACAGTCGCCTTCACCTGTGACCACACCTTCTGGACTTTCCAGCAGCTGATCCTGGTAGACCCATTTGAGGACACCCGTCATGTCAATGCAGGAGAGGGTGTTTTTCTCGTTATCACCGACATAAATTAAAGTGTTATCAAGACTTAGCGTGATGTACCAAGGTTTCAGGAACATTTCTTGTCCAGTTGGATCATGTTGAATAGTGTGAAGGACTTGACCATTTAAGTCCAATATCTGAATCTTCGCGGGACTGCAGAATGACACAATGAGTGTTTTCCCAGTGCAGCGAATGCCACCACATTCACCATTAACATCTATGCTACCCCGAGAATTCATCACAAAATCCGAGGAGAAGATCTGGATCTGCTGGATATCTGGCAATGAAACAGCTACCCGGGACCCGGGGAGTCTAGTTATAGCCACGGGTGGGGAAGTAAGTAATCGTCTCGTGATGATCTGGTTATTGACGATGTCAACCATTTTTAGGCATTCGTTACAGTTATCAGTCAAAATTAGCAGCCTATCTGATACAGCCACTAGATCACATATGAAGTTGTCGAATTCG
Organism: Sinonovacula constricta; assembly: GCA_007844125.1. Taxonomy (NCBI): domain Eukaryota; kingdom Metazoa; phylum Mollusca; class Bivalvia; order Cardiida; family Solecurtidae; genus Sinonovacula; species Sinonovacula constricta. Next base: position 9,780,132 of record CM017558.1, on the reverse strand, counting down.
TCATCAGGTGACATGATGGGTATTTTTGCCACAGATGTGCATACTGTAGAAGGAAGGGGCTCCATCTTCACCGGAACATTACTTTCTGTCGTCTTAGACTGGTCCGCGGATGCAGACCATGGCACATCTTTAAGGAAGATTTTACAGCTTTTCTTCAGCATGTGTTTGACAGAAGGTTCTTTTAAGAAACCAAATTCCTGAATTTGTATTTCTTTGCTTAGCTTTTCAAGTTTTTGGACAGAGTCAAGTATTTGCCCTTTGTTCTTCTTTACAGCTATAAACAACTGGTCATTTTTCTTCAAGGTAAGTGCCAAACAGCTATCGATATTCTCCATGCATGTATCCACCTGCTGCTTATACGATAGTATCATATCTGTCAAACGATCTAGTTTTTCCTTGTTATCTCCCTTCACTCTCTCAGCATCGTTAGTTACTTCATCTTCTAATTTGTCCAAAAGCGCTTCTATCTCTACGCGAAAACTCTGAAAGTTTTCCAAACTCTTAGCATGACATTGCTCATTTGTTAAACGACATTTTTGTATCAGCTGCATCAACTGGGAGGATAAAAGCGTGTGCTTTTTTGATGCCGTTTGAATCTTTGTCAATTCATCTGAAGACTCCATATGCTCCGACAGTGTTGAAGTTAAAGACTTATTCAGACATCGGTTGTGTCCTTCAAAGAAACACAGGGCACATCCAAGGGTGTCATCATCACAACAAAACATCTCCACTTTCCTTCCGGAGTGTTTGGAACACATCTCTTCATTAACAGCAGTCGGTCGATGGCTCGGCATTGCATCGCCGTATAGAACAGAGTGGTCCTTTGATGTTCGTAGTTTCTTGTGGAGGTTAAGACAGGAGCTGCACAGATAGTCGGTACAAGACTCGCAGAATCCTGCTGCAGGAATAACCAGGTCCGACTCTTTGCACTGGTCACACTGAATGTCCTTGGCATGTTGATCCGTGTCGGTTGGCTGTTTTGCCTTCGACGATGCTCCGCGACCGGATACTTTGTCCATGCTGGCTGATAATCTGGAAATAAACTTATAACATTGTGATAAATCAATGAAGAGAATGATGCTGATGATGATTCTGACAATGATGGGGATTAATAAGATGGTTGTTCTGATGATGATGATGATGACGTACCACTATTCACAATCAGTATGACGGTAATTGCTTAATTCCTTCAAACATGTTTTTGTTTGGGTTAAACAATGTGTTTATGTGCTGACATTTTTCATCTAACATTTTGAAAATAAGTCATACTTAAATCATTCTACAGAATAAAATGCATAATGTATAACATAATAATTATGAGTAAGGATCATTAAAACATACACGTGTCTGTGTTTTCAGCTGAATCTAGCGAAATTGTGTCGCCGAGGTCTTAGTAACTGCAACTGAAATGCATATAATAAACCTGAAAATCCATGGCTAAATCCTTCTAATGTTTAAATTGTCCTAGCAATGTTAGGGACAAAGTAACAGAACCATAACACATGTTTTAATTTTTTTTCTGCATTTAATCGATGATTTAATGATATATACAATATGACCACTTCAAACGGCACACATGAGCAGCAACAACCGGTTAGCAGCAGCACTTTTATCCAGGCCACATGTGTTTAAAATTACACTTTGTTTATTTGTATGCTCTTCGATTTATCTTATTTCAACAGAGGTAAACTACATCATGAACATGCAAAATATAACACTTTTGCTATCACTATAACACCAATTAAGTAATGTTATTTTTTTGTTTATGGCATTTTAATTTGACATCAGTCATAACCGCGGCACAGCAACGCCTCCCAGCTGCAACATTTTCTGTGCCTTCTGAAAATGTTGTTGTGGATATGTTTTACAGTAATAATATTTTAGATTAGATATGTTTAGATTAGCATAACTTTGGCCAGTGAGCAATGCATTCATTCCCATCTTTGCAATTCACGAAACAAAAAAGACTGCCAAAACAGTATACAAACAGAGCTAAATATTAAAATAGAAGTTAAATTGTTTTCCTTAAAGAATAAATACATTTGTCATGAGTGAGATATAAAATACAGTAAACAAAGAGATTTAACAATTATTTTCAGTTCTGTTGTGCAACCTCACAATTAATGTTTTTTATGTGTTTGGACTATCAGCATATGTTAAGGATAAATTAACTGCAAATAAAGCATTTAAGTTATCCATGGTTTCTCTAACCTTTGAAAATCTCCTGGTGTTTGCCTGGTGAATTCACAGAATATATCCCAGCTCCCATAAATTTTTTGCAGGATGTGGAAGGCTGTCACAACCCAAGAACAACTCTCGACTGCTGTTTACCAGTGTTGGATAGCTGCATCCTGACCTGATCAAATTTAAAAATGAAAATAACATAATGTAGATAATAATCTATGTCAGGTAGATCCACGGTTGGCATACAAGCCGGACACTAAATATGGCCTCTAGCGTGCTCACAAGGTCTTTCTAAGATTTGACCTAGAGACTTTCCTTTTGACCCCACGTGACCCAATAACGAATTATTCAAGGATTTCAAACGCACAAACATTCTGACATTGTTTAGTGAATATTGTGCAATCTATTGTGTTCTCATGGGACATCTAGTGTGTTTACAATCGTTTAATAAGATCTGACATAGTGAAATAGTTATTGACCCCAGGTGACCCAATAATAAACTCATCCAAGATTTCATGCTGACAAACTTTCTGACCAAATTTGATGAAGACTGGATAAAAAAACTATTCCCTCTAGCGTGTTCACAAAATAAAGCTTTGGCGATTGACGCTGAACAACGGACGCCGGACGAAGGGGTATCAGAAAAGCTCACCGTCAGCATTTTGTCCTCAGGTGAGCTAAAAATGATGTTTTCCATGTTTACACAATTTTCCAGAATGTCCTGGTGCCCATTACAGTAGTCACTTTATATTGGTACAATTAAGCATGCATAGTATGACTCACTAATAATAATTAAATAATTAAACTGTATAAAATATTATGGCCACCTCTGTATTTACCAGTGACATATATTACTTGCCAAGGTCAATACTGTCAATTGTATTAATCTTAAAATTATGTTCTGATATTTTATAACTTTAAATTATGTGAACATAGCACAAGGTGTGAAAACATCATGATTTGTTAGTTATTTACTGATATTCTGGAATAAATAGCGAATATAGAAAGAATTAAAAAAATATAATCAAAGTCAGCTCAGGTCATTTGACAGCACTGGTTATGTTTATGTTTACATGTACAAAAATACGTGTTATAAGTCAACTAAATAAGATATTACTGTGAGGTATGAGATCTGTATTACGATCTTAGCCACAGACCTATCCCTCCAGTTATAAACCAACAATCATAATAACAAATGACACGCACCTCCCCAAACCTAGTCTATCCAATGGTCAACCATCCATCATGATATCAAATGACCCGTACCTCGGCCAACTTAGTCTATCTCCTCGTCAACCAGCCATCATAATATCAAATGACCCGCCGCTCCCAAATATAGTCTATACCATGGTCAACCATCCATCATAATATCAAATTACACGCCACTCCGCCAACCTAGTCTATCCCATGGTCAACCACTCATCATAATATCAAATGACCAGCACCTCCCCCACCCTAGTCTATCCCATTGTCAACCACTCATCATAATATCAAATGATCCGCCCGTAAGCTAACCTACTCTATCCCATGGTGACCCATCCATCATAATATCAAATAACCCACACCACTCCCAAACTAGACTATCCATGGACAATTCCTTAGCATTTTAATCAATAGATTAAGATTTATGTAACCGGCTACATCAGCCGGTTAGAACCGGGGAACGTCTAAAATTTCCATCAGCGTGCACTATGTTCACCATTGTTACATAGTTATATATAACACGCTCTACAAATGTGTATTTGTTCTACCTACATATTTACACAATGACTTTTGATTAGTGTAGTGAGGGTTTTTATGGTATTGGAATTTAAGACATTTGGCATAACGATTCACCTCTTACAAGGGGAAACTTAATATCCAAGCACACTGAAGTCTGTTGAATAGAAATACATAAACTTCCGTATTGCCGTCTCCTGTAATCAAATACACGTACAAGAAACAACACAAAATGACATATAACACGAACGATGACCATAGACAATTAGGTTATAAACATATGAACTTACGTTTTTTAAAATTGCTGTTTGTTCTAAAATAAATAAAATACACACATGTAGATTAAAGAGATGAAAAGAAAATGAAATGACAATATTAATGATTACGACGACGACGACGATGATGATGATAATAATAATGATGATGATGAAGATGATGCTGATGATAATGATAATACAAATGATAAAAGTATGGTTATATTATGAAATGACGACATTAATGTTTTGTTGTTGCTGCTGCAGATGCTGCTTGTAGGACTATGGTGATTATGATGATGATGACGATGATGCTGATGATAATGATAATGATGGTTGTGATTATTATGATGATAATGTTGAGGCTGTTGAGGCTGATGTGGTGGTGATGTTGATGATGGTACTGGTGGTTATGATGCTGATGCTGCTGATACTTTTGATGTTTTTTTATGATTATTGTCACGATGGCGAAGAGGATGAGGATAAGGAGGTGAGGATGAACATACGAACTCATGATATCATTTTATTCTGCTAGTGATGATTGTCATTGTGACAATAATGAGGATAATGTTTATGCGCATGTGGTGGTGGTGGAGATGCTGCTGCTGATGGTGATCATGCTTATTATTTCATGAACAATATACTTCTAATGATAATGGAATTCTAGACAATCAGATTTCAACTTTGAAAATATATATCGCCCCTAATTCAATAAATCGTAACACTCCATCGCTTTGAAATCTATTCAATAAAAACGGGGAATACCCTTGCACAGGTGAACACCAAATTTCACCTTGCTCGGTCTAGAAATCCAATATATTTATAAAGCACAGCTTACCAATGATCTCATTTACCTACATAAACATTGGATATACAAAATCCGGTTATAAAGATATGTTCATATACATGTGGCAGTTGCATACTCTGTCTTACATGTGTTCTTTATGTGTAACTAATATCTTCAACGTGTACTCACCGATTTCTTCTGTTGCGTTACTTCTGTCCTAGACACTCACGTTATTATGGGTGCATAAAGGATACCATTCTTAATAGTCCACATCTAGAACGTTCCACGCTCTGCAATCTTGTTTTATTCTATTAACTTTGTGAAGTTGTTTGTTTGCCTTACAAAAAACACATAATCTTACTTCTTTTCTATAACATTTAACACGTCCTGTCCTGTCGTTGACTGGCCGCCTTGTAAGTTGAGATCGTAAATATTCGCTTCGCAACACTGCGTTACACCTCCTCGTCGATTACGTATGTATTCGTAACAAACAGCTGAAAGTCCTGTGCATACCGTTACAACGTTAGTGGGTAGTGGTAATTATTCTCAATTTTTTACAAAGAGGATCATTATTCCCGTACACATGTCTGTGTAAATTATTGCTAATATTTGTTAATTGCATATAAGCTTAAAAGAAAATTATCTTATTTTGCAGTATTTTACGCCTTTTGGCAGACATACACAAAGCTATTCCGAAACACAATAGAAATAGACGTATAGACTGGCTTCTGCCGATAGATAAAGCCTACTGGTTTTAACACTAGATGTATTCATGTAAACAGACCTGTTTTGTTAATCAACAAGTGAACTTACTTATTTTTGTCGTCTCAGAAGGATGTCAGATGCAACTTAAAAGTTCGTCATCTCTGAAAATATTACTCAAACTATTGTCTGCCCACAACAATAATAACAAATAAACTTCCATTATGCGTTTCTAAAGACTTAATGTGATGTACTGGAAGAGGAAGTTGGAATTTGTATACAAGAATAAGCAAAATGTGTGTCGTAATTACATAATGTCGTAAACTGTGGTGTGTTTGCAGTTACTTTAAAACGTATTAGAATTACAATATAAATAAAATGACTCAGTTTTAACTAGTTCTCAAATATTAAGATGTGCTTTCAGTCATATAAGACATTATTATTATATGAACAAAAGAACATAGCATGTTTCATATTTTTATTTACATTTGACAAATAAATGTTCAACATTCATTCATATACAATCTTATCAATAACAGAATGTAGACACTTGACTATATCTTCCTTATGAAATCTTACTTTCACAGCAGTACTTAAAAACATGATAACTTTCAGTTATGATGGAAGTAAGAAAAATCGGTGAAATAATGTGAGTTAATATGAATTTGAGATATCCTTACCTTGGAATCTTGATTTGCCATATTGCTCTGCCTGAGCTGTCAAAATACGTTTTTGTCAACAAATGTCTGGAGAAGTTACGTCAGAGGAAAACAGTCACGGAGTTTGAAATGAAAATTAAAATGGGGTCGAAATAGGTGAGCGTCAAATTAGGTTACTGGACGATGAAGATTGGATAAAAACTATTATCCTAGCATGTTCACAAGTTAAATTGTTGACGCCGGACAACGGACGCCAGACGAAGGGGTATCAGAAAAGCTCACTGTGTGCATGTTGTGCTCAGGAGAGTTAAAAATGATGTGTTCCATGTTTTTACACAATTTCTCCGAAAATCTGGTGGCCATTACAGTAGTCACTTTAAACTGGTACAATTTAGCATGCATTGTACCTTGATTATAATATATGCTGTTGAAAAAAGAAGTATGACACACTTATGCACAATATTAATTCAATTGAATAAAATGTTGTCATATTATGACCATAACTGTATTTATTAGCTGAACATATAACTGTCCTAGGTCAATATTGGTCAATTGTACTTATCTAATATTTATACTCAACTATTTCATATTGGTCTACTATCAATTTTGTGAAAACAATAGAATTTGTAAAGTCAGCTTTGGCATTTTGTCAATACTGGTTGTTATGTCCACATACTGTTTATTGTCCTTGATACAAGCCAGTGTTTATTGCTTATTCCGGATTAAAAAACAACACTTTAAGAACAACAGTAACTGGATCAAAACAAATCACAGAACATGTACTTTTTTCGTAAATGAAGATTGAAATGAATAGTAATATAATATATTTAACTAAATTAATTTATATTTACGAGCATTTTCATCAATTCGGATTTTCATAAGGATATTTGTAGCCGGCCGAAATCGCCGCTTAAAACCGGGGGAGGTCAATACTGTCCAGCAGTGTGTAGATATTATTATATTTATTATGTTCATCATTATTTTATAATTAAATGTTATACATTCTATAAATATTTCTGTTTTCTATTTATATAGATACATAGTGAACCTTTCATGATTGCGGGGATAAATTGTATGGTTTTGATGGTTCTAGAAATCAAGGTATGCACCGTTACAATCACACGTCGCCGCTTCTATAACGAAGTGCTTAATATCTAAGCACAGTGAAAACAGTTGGAATAGAAATGGGAATAGCCTACACTTTGGACATGTGGACATTAAACTTCCACATTACCGTGTCAGGTAATCAAATACACTTACAAGCAACAGCACACGAAGACATCATTTACCAACAGGAACAAAAGCCATAAACAGTCAGGTTATATGAACTTAGGCTATCAGTTTATGCTGCTGCAGATGATGATGATTGTAATTATGATGATGATGTCGCCTCTAGTTCAGTAACGTGTAATAACCCACCACTTTAAAACCTATAAAAAGGCGAATACCCTACGGCTTGTTTAGGTGAACACCAATCTTCATATTTACGTGTCACGTAATCCAATATATTTACAAAGAACAGCATACCTCTGTGCTTTTGTCTCGGTCGGTCATACTTAACGTCTTCTTCATTCAAATAACAGACACCTGATATCAGCACAAATTTACACACACAGAAAACTGTTTTAAATCGGATCGCACCATGATTATGAATGGATACATACACAGTCAGTGGGGTGTTGAAGACACACACTGACAGTTAAAGTCCACTCAATCGCCAATAGCTTATGTTCTATATTTAAACACATAGAACAATGACACATTTCTTGAAAGAGCCCCATAAACGTCCATTACATAACATTAAAAAAATGACAAACTATCAGAGTAAGAGACAGGAATTATATCCACAATTGTCCAGGAATGGTAGTTTCTATACAAACATATTTACCAGCCTGAAAATGAAAGGGCCTTTTAAATTCCTAATTGAATAAGTTCAGCTGAGAACATACACACAATAACAAAAACAGATTGTCTCAGTGTCAAGTTTCACATAGTCACTTCTTCCTCGTCCTTGAGCAATCGTTTTTTGAGTCGAATATGGAGTCAATGGTATTGTTGTAAAGAATGAGCCATTTAACGTGGCTAAACCATGCTATTCTGAGTTTGAAATTGTGATGTAAGTATTATTCATTCTTATGAAATATGTTCCATGTTACCTTTACAATAGTTAGTACTGTCAACCAATCGGTACAAAGTTATATGAAAAGTATTGTTCCTTTTACAAGAATAAGGGTGTGCTATCTTTTTGTACAGTAACCATTATTAATAAGGGGAGTATCTTGAACATGTGTGTAAGTATATCTATATGATAAAACAGATACACCTAAATAATACCAACACATGGCATTTTTCTTAGAAACAAATGTATTGTGGTTTAATGTTTCCAAACAATACAAGGGATGCGCCAATATATTAAAGAATTCATTCAGCGCACCAATTTTCTTTAATGAGACATTATCATTAAGTATTATACAACAACATTGATGCAGATTTTATGATAATATATATTATATTCCTACTAAAATGAATCTTGCTGTGCAATTTAACAACTAAGTTAAATGGATTGATTTACTCGTATAATTATTATAATCGGAAATATCAACCGATACAAATTCATTGACAAAGTAAATACAAAAACTATTTAAAAACGTATTAAGCCATCTAATAACCCGAAACAACGATTACCTTTAACGATTAAGACAAAGAAATGCATTAAGTAACAACATCGCCTTGTTTAAGGTCGGACAGAACACCCCATTCCAAGTTTAAATTAAATAGAAGTTCTTGCTTTGACACGGAAGTATTATTTATACGTTTAGATTAAAGCATTTTACGAGATTTTTACCAATTTCCATCGCTGTATGTCAACAATAATTCAACTTGCAACGGAACACTTTTTTATCGAACACAACATAGAAGACATTGTTTTAGAGATTACCATAATTTTAAGAAACACACAGCTTTTCCCATACTACGCAGGATTTGTTGGTCGGTTATTTCAGGATTTCAACCCTTATAGAATTATATCATTTGTATAATATAATTTTAAAACTTACAAACCTACCCTTACAGATAACAATCCGACCCACCTCTTGCATACACAATGACTTGCCCATGACAGCGGATTCAATCGAATATGCGCTCATGTATTTCGCAATGGTGTAAAAAAGGTGAAATGTCATTTTGAAAATTCAAATATTTAAAGTCTACTTCTCCTCCTTCTCCTTCCCTTCATCATCACCATCATTATGATCTACATCACAATCACCGCAATCGTTTTCATAATCATTGCCAACGTGATCATCATCACTCCATCATTGTCATTATCATCAACAACTACAATATCAACAATAATGTCATTTTCTTTAATATATATTCAATTAATGTCCTAGCATGCTCAATGCTATCAGAATATATTCATGTTGACCGTTCATCTTACTGCGGCTACCAAGGAACAGTATCCGGACTTCGAGATGCTTCTAGATCAGGACCGTCCGTCGGGTCTTAGCAACATCCTATGCGATCTCTGTACAGAGTCGGGACAGATTACAAGAGCGGCAGGATTGTGTTTGCTGGGAAAATAGCACTTATGCAGAACCTGTATTCTTTACTATAGCAGGTTTTACTAACACACTAGGGACAAGGGACAGAAAAGCCAGCAACACGCCAGATATCTATAAAAATGGGGTTATGTTCCAAACACCCCCCTCGTTATTTGGAAATGTATGGTTCAGATGATGACGCCCTTGGCGGTGCTTTGTGTTTTATTAAAGGCCCTAACAATGCAAAGAAGCAGTCGCTCATTACAGAATTATCAAACGATGTTCAGTCTTCGGAAGATTTGACAAACATTAAGAGGGCATGTCAGAAATAAGAGGGGTGTCAAAAAGAACCGAGAGAATTGATAAATACTTGTCGTGTATCAAACTTCCATTGTCATGCTACCTGTATAGAACACTATCAATGTTTTCGAGAAGAGATTGCGGCAGGTTTGGACAGACTGGAAGAGAAAGTTACAGGCAGAGTGAAGATCAAACAAGACAGCAATAACAAAAACGATCGGTTGACTGATATGATATGGTATTATGAACATGAGATGAACTCATGTATGGAATATATTAATTGAAATATCAAACTGTAGCTGATGTAGAATAGGCAGTTTATTAATTTCAATAAAGAAAAAAACAAGAAGAAGATAATCGCAACCGATCGCGTTTGGAAGCTTGAACGTCATTTATCAGTTTAAGTATGTCTAATCTATCAATATATAATAGAAAATACTTACAAATTCAGACTTAAACTTCTTCTCTCTCAGCCCCAGGTTGTAAAGCACCACAAGTCACATAGTTTGTAGAGTAACACTTGTCACAGATTGTACAGTACCACTTGCCACAGATTGTACAGTACCACCTGCCACAGATTGTACAGTATAACCTGTCACAGATTGTACAGTACCACTTGCCACAGATTGTACAGTACCACTTGCCACAGATTGTACAGTACCACCTTTCACAGATTGTACAGTACCACCTGCCACAGATTCTACAGTACCACCTGCCACAGCTTGTATAGTACAAACTGCCACAGATTGTATAGTACCAACAGCCACAGATTGTATAGTACCACCTGCCACAGATTATTCAGTTGAACCTGCCACATATTGTACTAATGAAACTGCCACAGATTGTACAGTTGCACCTGCCACAGCTTGTATAGAACCACCTGCCACATGTTGTACAGAACCACCTGCAACATGTTGTACAGTTGCACCTGCCATAGATTGTACAGTACCAACTGCCACAGATTGTACAGTACCAACTGCCACAGATTATGAGGTACCACTTGCCACAGGTTGTACAGTACCACCTGCCGCAGATTTTACAGTACCATCTGCCACAGATTGTACAGTACCACCTGACACATATTGTACAGTACCACCTGCCACAGACTGTACAGTACCACCTGCCACAACTTTTATCTTACCAACTGCCGCAGATTGTACAGTGGCACCTGCCACATAGTGTACAGCACCACCGCTGCAGATTGTATAGTTACACCTGCCGCAGATTGTACATTACCGCCTGTCAGACATTGATCATGATTACTTTCCGCTGATTTAAATTGTGACAATAATACCCATCAAACCACCTTATGACAAGTGCCATTGCTCAATTTTTTGTATAGTTGCATAAAATATATAATCTTAATTTTGTCGGATTACAGGAATGGCTGTCTTAAATTGTTTGACACTACAAATAACCCGATCGTCATAAGACGTGTCCTTACATCACATCTTTCCTGTCGGTCGACCATTAACGGAATGCTTTGAACACAACTGAAACAACAGGAAATTTATGATACACTGGCAAAGAAACTTTAAAACACCATGTAGTTAAGTATGCAAAAGACATATCAACCCGTATCAAAGCAGCATTATATATAATACCTAAGTTAATGTGAATTTAGCTCTGTTCGCTATTTTAATTTAACCCATTATGGAATAAATGAAGAATTTGTGATGCGGAAATTTGCATCTAGTAATACGTATCAAGGCTTTGTGAATACAGTTGTTTCTATTAACATCTTTCAACCTCTCGCGTCTTCGCTTTTCATTTTTCGGCAGACCGTGCAATTTGAACGGGGCTACACATACACAGCCTTCTTTGTTCGCCGTGCAGCTTATATTCGAGTATTTTCACAAATAAATGTCCCTTTGGCTGTTTTAATACCAAACAACTGCCGCACTTCCTTTTACGGCATTGTTCAAACCATAGAGTAAAGAATTATTCAGTCAAAACGCTTACTCTGACTTGGCGGCAACGCGTCACTTATCAAGGGAGGTAAATGAGGTTAGCTTAATTTATGGCAATGTCTATACGAAGCGATCAAGGCTGCTCCCCACATGGTTCCAAAGGACGGCGGAAGAACGGATCTCTAGAAATAATGGGAGAAGTGGATATGTTTCTTTAAAAAGATGATTAGCTTCACAGACATATCTCTAAGATCCTAGTCAGTATGCGCTTTTACAGAATGATCATTATTTCAACACGAGCAACAAAGATCAGTTGTCGCTTTGTTTGTTCTGGGAGAGAGAAAACTGACAGATACATAAACGCACAGTGAGCACGTGATCTCAGGTCTCACAACGTGATAGCATATCGAATATATCCTATGTAACTTCTGCTCAATATTGGTAGACTTTGAATTTCCTTTTATTTCCTTTATTATATTTTGTATTAACACTTTGCTCAGTAATCTTTTGAGCGGAGTCACGTGACTTGAATGCGATCACTCTAATGCGCACGCGCTGTCAGCTATACAATTATAAACTCTTTTCAGAGTTTAAATGGCGAGAAAGCTGCAAATCAGATCCCATTTAAATTCTCGTATTTATTTCATTTTTTTGCTAAAACATCATATACGATGTGGATTAATCATTGAATTTATTCATAGTCAAAAGATACAACATCAGTCCTAAACACAACCGCCGCTTGGAGCTTTAATATGCATCCTCTTGAGAAAATAGTCTCATTATTAAGATTAACCCTAGAAAGTGGCTAGTTTATCGTACGAATCGATATTTCTGCACACCCGACATTAGATCCAAATGTCCGGGCAATCTGAAATTAGGCTAAGCATTTTGTATATATCTACAAGCATGAATCGATAAAACTACATGCATAATACATGGTCGCTTGAATGCAAATCACTGACATTTAGCATCAGTCATACCTTTCATTGTGTTATACCGGTGAATACACTAAGTACCGACTGGAAGTAGAACATGTGACATGGACTTTTTCTTTTTGAGAACAGTTTGCTGTAATGTTGTGACATCAGATTTCCTATTTAAAAGGAAATCTTAATGTTTTGGCATCAAAAGGAAATTGAAACCATTTATAATTAAAATAACGCAAAAAGTCCTATGCATAACAGTAGACTTATCCACCTTTATCAAAAGTACATATTGAAATGACATTTGGGGGTCACCAAGTGGTAAATTGAAGGTATGCGTTTTTAAGTAAGCTGAACATAGATACATGTTACGAAAGTTTACGCTTTCTTGAGTGCTTCTGATAGGACATAAATAGGTCGTTTTTTTAACGATATATGGTTATGGGGGCAATAATAACTGGGTCGTTGATCAATTTGTTTCCAACGTTTCCCAACTAAAATAAAATATTATTTACTAGGGTCATGTTAATAACGCCATCCCAATTGTCTTTAAATATTAAAAAAAGCTTTGTAGGAATATATCTGATTGAATAATTATTTATACCAATGATTGGTAGAGCGTCGGCTTGCGGATCGGGAGGTCGTGGGTTCGAACCCCGGCCGGGTCAAACCAAAGACGTTAAAGTTGGTAGTAGTGGCTTCCCTCCTAACGCTCGGGGCGAAGGGGACAGCATTACGCCTGACTCGTCGGTGTCATTATAATTGACCGGCCGGGTTCAGTCCTTGGGCACCTCATAAATGCCCCTGTGCTATAATGATAGAAATGTCGCTGCGCAGTATCGGCAAAAATGCCGGCTAATCCATCCAATCCAATCCATCCAATTGTCTTAAAATATTAAAAAAACTCATAAAGCTTTGTAGGAATATATCTGATTGAATAAGTATACATACTAATTATTATTCGACTTCCATACTCAGCCATTGTTGAAACATAGTAGGCGACCACAGCCACATTAATGTCAGGACAGATTGGATAATTTACGAATCGTCTCTCATCTGTATGTAGGTAGTCGGTTTGACCCGGACATTCGTCTATGTGCAGATACTTTTCTGACAAATGTCCAAATCTAAACAACAACAAATAACACATCTCATATGACAGCACACTGTAGTTTGAAGGTAAGCTAAATCTGCTTGCTTCAAAGCAACTTCATGTATAAAGGTAATTTGAAATTATTTACTATGGCTGTTAAAGTATGTGATTTGCATCGTAAATTTCTCTTGTACATTGTACTCTTGTATCGTCCTTTTGTTCATAGAGAAAATGCCATTTGTAGATGTAAAGTAACGATCATTTTAGACGTGTTCGTATTTAGACAAAACAAAACTTCAATGCCTACCAGTGAGCAAAACAAGTGGAGCATGGAAAATGTAATTAAGTAAGTTTTAAACGATTTTCTTGTTATTGTTATCTTTATGTATTTTCCCCTATTCTATCAAAATACAAGAATAAACACAACTATACAAAACTGTCTCTATTACCTACACTTGTTAACGTCTTTGTATGGATGATAGTAAGAGTACGACGACAAGAATACATTTAAGTGTAAACCGAAGAATAAGTTTACTTGCAGCTTTGGGAACATGCATGAATATATGTCAACTTTCGAAATAATGAAATTATCCTAAAAATATTGTGTTAATGTTTGAATTAGCGGAAGACAACTACATGTGCTATAAACATGTTTGTCTATGAGTTATCGTGGTAACTTTGATTTTCTACATACAGAGCATCTTTAAGCCATTATATCTCTTGTAGGCATATTGTTTCTCATATACATAACAGTTTAAAATTGTATGTGGTATAACTATAATAGTAAAACATTTGTTTTCAAAAAACATCAGCAGATCATAGAGTCAAAAAGGAAAAACAAATGAACAGTTAAATAAACAAAATCATCGCTCATATGGCGTTCTAGTGCCCTTCCGTTTGCACTGTATGTTCTATCTAGTTATCACTCGCTTATAAAATCTGGAGCGATACATTGTTTCGGCGTTGGCCGTCAATCAGTCCGTCCTTCCGTCCTTCTGTCCGTCCTTCTGTCCGAATTTCGTTTCCACACTAATTCTCGCAACTACTGACTGGATTTCAGAGAAACATTGTGGAAACTTTCAAAACCAAAAAGAAGATGCATATATTCTCTACATATCCTGCTAGGACTCAACACAGATTTGATTAATTATGTAGTATGTGTAGATAGTAACATTCGTTTCTGGCCTTTTTCTCGACTACGACTTTCTGGATTTCAATGATACTTTATGGAAACCGTCAATACCAAAGGGATATGCGCAGATTATTGGCATGTTCCAGTTTGACTATTTAACACAGAGTTATGAATAGTAGAATAGTAGAACCAGCATGTATTTCCATTTTTTATTTAAATCAGGACAAGTGAGGCCTTTGCTTTCGCCACATTTCCTTGACTTGTATTTCTTCTTTTGAACTGTTTCTTTCGATAATAGTGATAAAGTACAGCATTTTGCAATGCTTACGTAAATTTTGTTTTATCGTCTGTCGTCTAGATATGTACTCCTTGAAATAAACCAATCGCCTGCACTTATTACGTAAGCCATTTAAATACGTTTAATGCAGTTTTTCTATTCTATTTTATTTCATTTGCTTTTCGGTTTAAGCAAAATAGTAGCAAATAAACGTCACCATCCTTCAGTTGCTGGGTAGAGCAGATGCTCATGTAATAAACACGTGCACCAATGGGACACAATAGTATTTAAAAATCAATATACCCAACAACAGTAGTCTGCATTTTATTTTGCAGCACATATTACCCTTTCTTAAGAACTTATGTAACCTCGAGTTTAAACGTAAACCTTTGCAAAACTCTACCAGAATCTCTTGACTCCCAAACAACAACTGCACGGAAACAGGCGATGTGTGCATGTTTTAATTAAGTACATCTGCTAAAGGCTCAAGTGCGGCACTTGGCCAAAAATATACGGCTCTCATGCGTCCGGTCATTAATTAAACCAAGCTCCAATGTATATCCTGTAATATCAAATCATAATATATAATATCATCGTCCTTGTAGCAATAGGATCATGTGTTTCCTGAAATAGCATGCATATACTACGAACATAATTGTGACTTATCTCATACGTTTCATTTCGTGCCGTCTTGTTGTTTCTAAACGGTTTGCATTAAAAGCAACAAATGGATACAAGAAAATCACTGTTATTCGTTGTGCTATGTGTTAGTGCAACAGAGGGCAATCTGCGATATAAGATGACACAATTGGAACAGGAAGTCAAGTTCCTCCGTCATGTTTCTGTACAGCTCCAGCAAAAGTTTGAAGATCAACAGTTGTATAAGAATTACACAGAAGACCCACAGGCTGGATTAATCAGTAAGACCGAGAACGCCACAACAGAAATCTCACATGAAGTCTTCGACAGTTTGTCACGTAAACTTGATGTTCTGAATAAACGACTGCACATTATCAGTACGGGAGTTTCGCATGAGAAACACGCCGTTCGGGAGACCTTAAAAACCATGGACACAAGTTTTAAAGATTCATTTCTGTTGATGAAGGAGTATGTGAATGAATTCGCTTTAACTAGCCTCCGAGCTCGTGTTGACCTCTTGGAAACTTCTAAGACAACAATGACTTTAATGTTGTCCGAAAACAGAAATGCTATTGAGAACACATCAGCAAACATAAATGACAAAATAAACAAATTAATCGAAGAGTTTTGGATCTCGATAATGAAACCCACTGGATGGATACGGTACGAAAAATTTATGTATAAACTGTTCTCTTCTAAACAAACATTTAAAGAGGCTGTTGCGACATGTAGCGAACTTGGAGCCTGGTTGGTTGATGTCCAAAATGCGGAGGAGATGCAATTTTTGTTTGAGCGCTTTGGTAAACAATGGTTTTGGATTGGGTCAACAGACCAACAGCATGAAGGCATATGGACACATGTTAGCGGTGGCAGTTTGCAATACACAAACTGGCTGCCAGGAGAACCGAATGACGTCGGTGATGAAGATTGCGCCATAACAGGAGGCGGAAAAGGTTCAAAATGGAACGATGAACGGTGTTCCTTGGAAATGTATTTCATTTGTAAAAAGGACTATTATTGGTACTAATGACAATGTTTTATTTTAATATTAAACGCCTGTATAAATGCCAGCATGACCCTACATAACAGATACAACAATCTGCTTACAAAAAACTGAATTGGAATATCCCATGAATTGAGTACATAAAATGTATATATTCATTCTAATGCATACTAGTATAGTTGTAGAAATAACATATAAACACTCAATGCAGCATTGTAATTGTACATGTGATTGTACTTTGTATTTGCGCCATTTATTCCTTTAAAATGTGTATGGGCAGATTAAATTGTACCGATGTAACACTATAATTAGTTATGAGGAGCACATCATTTTAACATTGATAGTCAATATAATTTACTGGAAGATAACATGACTTTATAGTTGGACTTATAATATTTCTTCTTTATCTGGTGTCAACGTTCTGTTTGTAAATAAATAAAGTGATAACGAATTATTTTAATGAACAAATAACTAGCGATTATGAATGAGCAGGAGAAAAAAACTAATAATATGCAGTGGATGAAGTTGGATGTCTAAGGTTTTGTGTATATTTCTAAATCATAAAAGATGTAGTTGATTTATCTCTTTGGTAAACATACATAGGTATGATGAAATAACTGTATTGTCTGCATTTTTCTTTAGGACCACATATGCCGATCTTGCTTTTTTTGTTTTTTCTCTTTTGGGTTTATGACTCGCCACAACCGTTGTCTTACTGTTACATTTGGCTTGCATGCAAACACCTTTATTCTGTGCCTGTTCAAATTTCGCTATCTATTGCAATGCTCATAAGACTTTGTCATGTGTCCTTATTCTTAATGTTTCTTTTAGTTATACAAATGAAGTTATGAGTATCATTTAAAACGTTGTAAATAACTAACGTGCTAGGTCGTGTGCGCCTATATTTTATTTCCGAGTGTCGCATGGAGACATTCGTATATTTGTAACTTTGTTCGTGACGTTGACACAGCATTTTGCGTAAATGTGTATACATTTTAGACAACACCACCATACAATAGATTGAACAAGTGAAATAAAGTTAATTATAAATTATCAACTCTCGCCATATTTATCTTTTCAATTGTCTGAAGACATAAATTGGGATTATCATAAATGAAGAAAGAAAACATTTTTATAAATAATAAACAACTTTTAACAATATATAATTTTACACTTTATTAATTAAGTTTTATTAAAACAGACTCATTAAAGGTAAGACAGTAAAATGAAATATTGTTAACAGATAGTACGTTAAATAGCAGATATGAAAATTAAAAGAAAAATCCATTTATAAAGACAAGTTAAATGTTACTATTCAGTTGGCAGACCTTCCAAATATAATCTCTTCACCCTGGACGTCACTCGAGCACACATGATGAGAAGCTAGACTGTCAGAGGAGTTATTATAATTTGTACATACATCTTATATAAACAGTTTTCTTTTTCATGTGTTCATGCCTTTGTAAATCGATTACACATCCTCCAGTTGCAAGTAAAGATTGATTATATATTGGTAATTTGCATGAATTTCAATTAATCAATTAATACACACGTACGTTGTCGATTTGCAAAAAACAGATTGATTATGCATAGAAATCATGCATAATATCAAAATAATCAATTGATGGCCTACTGCAATACCATTATTTTCGAAGAACATATCATGCACAAAAGATCATATGGAATATAACGGTTAAACAAAATTACATGCATATTACATAACAGAACAACGACAAATAAACCATATTAAATAAACACATTTAATAAAATTCGTTTGACACTCTGCAAACACACAAAAACAAACAATGTGTCCCTCGGTACCTCCAAAGTACATATTCGCAAACTGTCTGGATATAAACATAATTACACACATTTCGATATTAACACTTAAAACAATGCTTGCTTATTACATAATTTAAAGCAATTTCAATTGCTTTCAGTAAAAGGCGGTTGACTGCTGACCTGTCCTCAATTTCATTCATGAAGACATTCTCAAAAGAAATCTCGCTTAACTATCGGCTGCTGTCTGTATGAGATGCTTGACCTGCACACATTCACGAAAGACATTTCGGTAAACAATCGGATGATGTCTAACATGACTGCAGATGCTACTGGCGATGTAGCTGCTGTGGAAACGATTAATTTAAGGTACAATTTGTGTTTCTTGTCATATAAAAATAAAAAAAACAAACAAAAAACAATATTATGTTACGTTAAATTGTATTGCTCCTTACAGCTTTTAGTCATAAACCTTAAAAGAGCAGCAAAACAATTATAGATGTTGAAACATGAAAAGAAAAAAAAGCTAGCAATATTTTACTTATCAATAAATAATTATTACATCATAAACAGTTGAAGAATTTATATTTATAAAAGAAAAAATACATTTTAAATAAAGTAGTAACATGAAATAACAACAACAACTTGCTTTACAGACAAAACATGATCAAAGAGGAGGAAATGGAGGTGGAGATGCGTGAGAGGGATCAGTATTGTCATATAAGAAGGACCTTTGCAAGTGACTTCTTACAATTTCTAAAGGTTTTATGTTAAATCATTACAATGATATCAGAAAATTATTCTAAAAACGTAATTTAAATTTAGTATAGTTTGGTGGTTAAAAAAATTACTTGATCTTGATCTTGATATTTTTCAAGTGACGAGTGTCATTTTCTCAGCAGCCGATAAAGGTGACACCTATTTATGTTTTGTAGTTGTGATGCTTAAAAACGTCCTTATAGTGTTATTAGTATTAAACATATATGAGAAATCGCAGCAGATATCAATTAAAAGCTTATGTGCCATTTTATTTCTGTATTTAAACGATTTCAAGCGTTATATAAATCAGACACTGAGTGCTCAATTTGAATGTCATGCTTTTCTTCAGCAACTTCTGAAAGTGACATTTGTAATTATTCAAATTGTGTTATACACTCTGCGAATATTTCAGATCAGTCATTACTAGTTATTTTATAGATTTTTAATACTTTTGAAACTTGACTACCTCATGTACGTTATTTACTGTATCCCTTACTTAACAACCATGTAAAGTGATTGTAGTATTTGAAATAGGGTTGAATCTTACTCGACTGCCTCACATGTGATATTTTAACTGAAATTATTTGGAGGCTTTTATTTTCATACGGCTACCTCTTTCTAAACATCATTTTATAAAATTTTGAATCTGTTCATATATTTGGATGTAGTGTAAGAAGTAAACAAATATTTTTATTCTATGTTTACTTAATAAATCCTAAAATAAACACAACAGTCTTTGTTACATATTTTAAAGGCGAGTAACAATTGAATAAGAAGTGAGTAGATAATGCTTACATGTATTAAATAACTAAGGGGGAAATGGTGCGTCCAATGAGGTCCAGCCTTTAGCCTGAAAGATGAAATAGACAATACATATCAATTACTTAGCAGTTAATTCAATAATGTATTTCGGTTTTGTCATTTGATAAATATTAATATGTTCGAAAATTGATATTATTATCGATATAAGAATTATCAATTGTATATACATAAATATGTTTTATTTTAGTGTGTGTGCGTTTTACAAAACAAATAACATAAACTTCTATATAAAGTGTTTGCATAGTCCTTTCAATAAACGTTTCTGGTGTATTTTAAAATATATTTGTTTTAATCCTACCTTTCTGTGGCAATTAAGATATTATAGATAATATTTAATGGTGAAGACACTGTTTTGACATTAATCTAAACTGAATTGCTAAAGACAGATAGTAAGTCGAATAAAAGAAAATACACATTGCTGTCGATTGCTGACTGGTGTCTCGTTTTTGTTCTTTTTATAAAAAACTTTGGGAGGAAATGAATAAATATATAAAAATAACAGTGAAGTAGGTAAATGATGACTTTTCTTTGTAGCGTATATCTACTCTCATTCCGATAATAAATAACTGAATTTCCCCAATCACATACCCCTGAGAACGAGCGGATTTTATCAATTCACAGTGACCGCGTGTGTTTAGGCGAGAATGCGATTATCATAATAGACCGACACCAGCTACCCTTCTATTGTTCGCTCCTCTGTTATCCCGATGACATTTTGTAATTTAAAATGCGATGACATTTCATAAAAATGCTAATCAGGTCGCTACGCTTCCTTTTTCTTGGTCCTAGTCAAACAGTGTAGACCCAGTTGAGACATATAGGTGAACATTAATAGGCATAGTATGATCAGGGACTAAACAGTTTGCAATAATATCATAAGCAAATTAAATGAAATTTAAGAAATGGTGAGATCAAACTGAATGTATATAGTCTCCGTTCACGCCCAGGTAAAACCAAATTAACAAAGCGTTGTGTTATTTTGCATCATCTACCTCTTTCTAGTTTATAAAGTAGTTTAAATGAAGCTTTTCTGTGTTCAAACTAAATCTAATAATGTGCCAATACGATCATATTCATGACTAGTTTACCAAAATTTCTTGTTATGTTGATATTGCTTCTTTCGTATTCATGCTTGTATACATACCATTTTTAACATTATTTTATCAAGGTAGCTTTTGGTAAATCTAACTCAACTTCACTTACTAGACTTTTTACCAGCCAGTTATGACTTGCTCGCTCACGCAACGCTGCCCATACTTTTGTTGCTAACGTTTCACCGAATACATTTTGGATTCAGAATAAACTCATTTCTTTTCATTGTTCAACTTTAAAAAAATTCTTAAGATGCAAACAACCTTTTGATGCAATCCGATATTTAAAATGAGTTCAGTTTATTTATTGTTCGACACTCCGTGTTTATTTGATAATTTCAACTGTGATTAATCAACTCGTTCGCGTAGCGCCCCCACCCCTCCCCTTTAAGATCAAGTAAGTTTTTTAACCACCAAACTATACTAAGTTTAAATTGCATTTTTAAAATATTTTTTTTGATATCATTGTAATGATTTAACATAAAACCTTTAGAAATTGTAAGAAGTCACTTACAAATGCCATTCTTATATGATAATACTGATCCCTCTCAGGGATCTCCACCTCCATCTCCTCCTCTTTGATCATGTTTTCTCTGTAAAGCAAGTTGTTGTTGTTGTTTTAATTTACTACTTGATTTAAAATGTATTTTCTTTTATTAATAGAAATGCTTTAACCGTTCATGATGTAATAATTGTTTATTGATAAGTAAAATAGTGCTAGCTTTTTTTCTTTTCTTTTCATGTTTCAACAAATTGTTTTGCTGCTCTTTTAATGTTCATGACTAAAAGTTGTAAGGACGATACACTTTAACATAACATAATGTTTTTTGTTGTTGTTTTTTATGACAAGAAACACAAACTGTATCTACAATTAATCGTTTCCACGGCAGCTACATCATCAGTAGCATCGGCAGTGGCCTAGGCATCAACAGCTGATTGTTTTCTCTTAAAGATGAATGAAGTTTATTTTTTGTATGACACAAAATTTATCTCAAATTAATAGTTTCCATAATTTATCTTGCGTGTGAGAGTAAGCATAGAAAGAATTAATGAATATGTTTACGGATGGGATTTGTCGGAATTTTTGCCGATACTGTGCAGCGACATTTCTATCATTGTAGCACAGGTACACTTATGAGGTGCCCAGGGACTGAACAGAAAATGTTTAAGATCCAACTTTAAGATGAAGTAACAGATATGGCTCTGTACAATTAAAATAACACCAAACTAAGTTCGAACTAGGTAGGACGCATCTGCTTGGGCCGGGTTTTAAAAGTTAACAAACGATTTTCGCAATTAAAGTACTGTCGGCGTATATACGACCCTGGAACAAAACTATCTACGTGCATGGTGAAAACAAAAACAAAAGAAACTCACTACTTTGGAAGTGAACATACGTATTTAATATACAAGAGACAATATACCGTTCGCATCACGCGGTCAAGGGGCATAAACCTGATTGGACTTTGACATGTTATTGTAAGAGTTATCCCCCCCCTGAAAAACCTATTCTTACGAATCCTCACCTGAACAAGGGAGACTAATCAAACAACACTCACAACATTAACAGAGTTATCCATGTTCTAAACATATATTTTGGGAGGAACTTTACACCCTTACTTTTTTCGGAAGGTTCCTCTGGGAGGAAGTTTGTACCCTCACTTTTACCCTACTAGCAACCATTCATGATCATTATAACAACTTCCAGCTTTTTGGTGGAGGAAGATCCCAGACATATAGAACCACCGGCATACCGCAAGTCAGCGGGAAGACCTCAGATTAAGCCATTCGCTCCGAAACCAAGCGGTGATAGGCTGAGCAGTCAAAGGAGTTACAAATCAGCGACTCTACCACTACACTAATGGCAACCCATAAAAATTTATTGGCTGTCCTGTTATTTTGTTAGTTGCGAAGATAAAAATGGATTCATTACTCAATGACCAAAATCATGTTTATCTAACACATCTAATCTGAAATATAACTGCAGTAAAACCTATCCACAGCAACATTTGCAGGAGGCGCCAAACCTGTTGCAGCGAGGAGGCGTTGCTGTGCAGAGGGTTATGTTTGATGTCAAGATAAAACGACCTAAATAAAACAAATTTTGACCATTACTTTATGGGTGATTAAATAATGTAAAATTCTAATATTTTACATGTTCATTATGCATTTAAACTTTTATGAGCACACACACATACAAAGTTTAATATTAAATACAGTAAATATTCTTCTTATTAGAATCAGATTAGCCTGAAAAAGAAGGGAACTTAATTGAACAAATAAAGAAAATGCAAACTGAGAACTAAAATATGAAATCAGATAAATATGTTAACATTTAATTCGAGGTGTATTCTGCAGATAAAAAGTAGACGTTGACAATTGTAATTTCTCATAAACTAACTAATAACTTTTTTGTAGATGTAATAACCATCAGCGTTAGTCACAATCAACTGACAATTTTCTTTTTATTAGCTTTTTTAAAGTTATCAGATGTTTTTCACGTCTACCTGGTTACCTATCAAATAGACACGGGATAAGAACCAATATAAATTAGCCAACCTTGATTCCTTATCAATTAACACAAGTGTGACACTTCTCATGTAGGCCTCATTTGGTGTTCAGTGGAGGTTATCAGTGGACATATACGAATAGCCGTTTATCTTTACTCCGTGGCAGTGTTGGTAAAATGCACTGAGGTGGCTGAACGTGTGTTGTTTCTTACTGGTTGTTACTGCTCATGTATGTCGTCATATTCATGATCACAACAATGTCACTTGCGTAGAGTGGTGGTCGTAATTTCATTTACAATCCACAATTTGTAGATCTTCTGATCGAAATAATACTTATCTCTCTTTAAATCACTATGGACGTTATTTTTAATGACGTCACTACTTTCGTCTTTGACATTTATTCAAATGGGTCGGTTTTCTTTTCATTGCTTGCATTTGAGAAACCCATCAGGAGGTGCCAGGTTAGAGCTCTGTACTGGTTTAAGCACCCCAGTCGGTTCGTATTGCTGACTGACTGTTCCAAGGCAGTAACTGTCAACTTTGATCTTTTTGTTAAATGACTCATCACAGGATTGTTCTTTTTTTTACATTTGGATTGCATTCGAATACCTTGGTCCTGTCCCTGTTTGTATATGCTGCAATGCTCAAAGGACTTTGTCATATATATTTTTATTTTGGAGAGGTTGTGTTGTATACATTATTAAATCGTCGTTTAATCACCGAGAAGTAATAATTTATAATTACTATAATTACTATAATAATTATTATTTAATAAATTAAAATGAATTAATCATGTTTATGTGACTTTGCCCTAATGTATCTAGAATAAAAAAACAGAAGGATTTAGCTATGGATTTTCCGGGAAATTACAGGTTTTCCAGATGCAGTAACTTAGAAGTCGGCGACGAAATTTCGCTAGGTTTAACTGAAAACGCAGACACGTGTTTGTTGAAATGATCGTACTTCAGCAATTTCGATACATACTCATATTCGTATTATGTATTCCATGCTATAAAATGATTAAATTAATACTTATTTTAATTCATCAAAGGATTATTTGAAAAAAATGTCAGTCCTTAAAAGCTTTTTTTAATCGGAACCAAAACACGCTTGAAGAAATAAAAAACGATAGCCATCGTAATTATTAAGATTAATTCGCTATAAGCGTGCGTGGTAATTTCTACTCTTAATTAAGATACTAGTATGTATCTGAAAATGGTATGATGTTAAAATGATTGTGAACATGGATTTGTCATTCTAATCACCAACATCATTGTCAGTATATAAACATAACCTTCACCATAGACTGACCACAATACTATTTGTTTCCCCAGATTGGCGAAAAAGCCTGCCGATCCTGGTTAACATGCCAAGGACATTCCGTGTGATCAGTGCATAGAGTCCGACCAGGTTATCACTGCAGCAGGATTCTGCGAGTCTTGCACCGACTACCTGTGCATCTCCTGTATGGATCTGCATAAGAAACTACGGGCATCGAATGACCTCCTTGTTCTTCATCACAGAAGCAAAAGGAATTGTCGTCTATGTTAATGCTGATGATAGAAAATTGTCGTTTAACAAATAATTAATGTCATACTAAATGTTTGGAAAACTTTAAAAAAATTCGAGCAGAGATAGAGGCTCTTTTGGAAATATTAGAAGATGAAGTAACTAACGATGCTGAGAGAGTGAAGGGAGATAACAATGAAAAGCAAAATAGTCTGACAGATATGATAGTATCATATGAGCAGCAGGTAGATACATGCGTGGATAATATCGATAGTTATTTGGCCCTAAGATTGAAGCAGAATGACCATTTGTTTATAGCTCTTACGAAGAACAAAAGCCAGCTATTTGACTCTGTTGAAAAACTATGAAATCTGCGAAAAGAAATACAATTTCAGGAATTCGGTTTCTTGAGATAACCTTCTGTCAAACACATGCTGGAGAAAAGCTGCAAATTCGCCGTTAAAGAGGTGCCATCGCCTACATCTGTGGACAAGCGTGACTCGATAGAAAGTCGTGTTCTGGTGGAGATGGAGCCCCCACCTTCTACAGACAGCATGCACAGCGGTGACAAAAATGCCCATCATGTCACCTGATGACAAGTCTGACTGCTATGTTTGTGGTATAGTAGCTATTTCAGACACACACCTAATTGTGACTGATAACCAGATCATGAAGAGACAGTTACTTACCTCACCACCCGTTGATATAACTAATCTCCCCAGAGGACGTGTAGCTGTTACTTTCCCAGAGATCAAGCAGATCCAGATCTACTCTGCGGACATCAACATGGATCTTTTTAGTAGAATAGTTGTTGATGGCCAATGTATGGGAATTCGCTGCACTGAGGAAACTCTCGTAGTAACATTCAACATTCCAGCGAAGGTTGAAATATTAGACTTGAATGGAAAGCTTATTATTTCCATCCAACATAACCCATCTGAACGCAAGTTATTTCAAAATCCTCGGCGCAACACACTCATTCCTGATAACAAGTTAATTTATGTCATTGATGATAAAAATAACAGCCTCGCATGCCTTTACCTTACGGGAGTTCTCATATAGTGTACTGAGATAACCTGCTAAAGGGTCCACAGGGCCTGACCACAGGGGACGATGGTTGCATTTATTTATGCTGCTGGAAGACCCACACCATTCACGTGGTATCACGGGATGGTACCAAACTTGGCGTCGTGTCACTTGGGAAGATAGGATTATTTTATCCAACGGCGGTTATGTACATAAGGCATAGCAAGACTCAATATGTATCCAGTAGATGTAAGATTATTGGACAAAGTAACGATATCGTCAAGCTAAGCATGCAGTAGGATCGACATGTACACTTGAGCTTATTTTGAAACCCCATACAGCACCTGAACTTTCACATTATTGTGACCGACATATTAAACGTACGAATATTAAGGTTACTATACTATGCCAGGATTCATCGTACACACATAAATAAAACATACTAAACGTCAAAGAAACTTTCACTTTATATGTTTGATAAAGTATTGTAATAATAATTTTTCCTCCTTATGAATATTATACAGTTCACAAGTTGCAGGCTGATTTATGGTTTATGTTTCGTCAATGTATTTTGGGGGGTAAGTAACTCTGACCATTAGAGGAGGTACTGGCCGGTTAACTTATTTATAAATGTCACTATTGTGTATTATCCACACTGTACGCTAGATTAGGCTGTTCGTTCTATTTACAGCATCTCGATCTTAACTTGTGTTCTTCCAATGGTCTGATGTCTACAACTTAACTCGCCTCTGTCAACTCTTTAGTACCCTAAGGCATTCCTTTATAAGATAATTCTGTTTGATTTCAGGCAATTATCGCGGAGTTGGAATTATGGTCTGATGTTACACCTTGTACCAAGAAATTGTATAGCTTGATGAACGATTCCATCTCCAAATGTGACATTGTCCTATCTTGAAACAACACTAAGTGCGTTTTGATACATTTACTTTTATCAGTTTATGCATTTAAATGATAAGTTAATTAAAATCACTCATAAACAAGGTAAAATAACACGGTAAATAATAGGTTTATATATTTGTAGATGTAAAGTGCTTTCCGTTTGAGGTTTATGCGAAATTTTAATATAGTAAGATTAGGTTGTCTTTTAACTTATCCAAAACTATGGCGATCAAATGTTTACAGATCAAGAAATATACATAAACGATATGCTAATGTGACAAACATTCAAAACAGAATACAAGTTTTAGTTGTGTTATCTTTGACAGCTTCGGATAGGTAACCATGATGTTAATCCGAGAATGTGTAAAGAATTAAAACTGTTTACAGGTCAACCATTTGATACAGATGCTACCATCAACCGCCTTTTGCTGAAAATAGTTTAAAATATTTAATACGAAATCAGTGTTTTAAAGTGGTGATAACGTAACATATATTATAAATATCCAGAGAGTTGGCGTATATGTACTTTGAATGCACTTAGGTAAAAACATGCCATGTAACAAAAATTATGTTAACTAAAGTGCATGTTGGTATGTTCAACTGTTATATTTTATATGATCTTTTTCGTACATGGTATGTTCTTCGATAATTTCACCGTCCGTATGTCAGTAGATCATTTCATTAATTGAAAAGCATGCATACTGTGTATACATACTCAATCATTATTTTTAAAACGACAGGGTGACAGAATACAATCAAATAACAAATCAGTATTTTATAAATATGATTATATAGAAAAAAAGTATATAGATATATACGAATAAATAATATCTGAATGATCAAATGTGCTGTACTGCCCATTTTTGCATCCGCGTCAATGTACGAATGCCGAAAGAAGTTACTTGACCTCTGTGTTGGACAAATTTTCATGTAATCATTGCGAACCGTTACACCTTGATATTCACAGCAATGTTCTTATGGATTATGTAGCCAATTCCAATCAGTAAACTATGTTACTTCTGCTTGCAAAACACAATTCCAGACAGGGCAAGTGTTATCCTTAGTATACATTGTTCATACATTTGACAAACATAAAACAAGAAAAGGAATGCTTTCAGAAAAGGGCATCATACACAAATAAATGCATGTTGCATTACCTTATACAACAGTAACAATGTTATTGCCAGTTCCCCGAAATAATGTTTGCATTAATTGAAATGAACTTAGCACCTGTAGTAATTAAACAGTTCCGACCTATAATAGATCATTTCCAAAATGCTGTTGACGCGTACGTCATGTGTATGCATATTTCTGTGTTTAAACTTTCTGAACTTACATATGCTCTCAGATTAAACAAAGTAGCATGGTAATGTTTTAAATCCTCTTTAACAATAATAAATTTTAATAAAACATAACCTGGTTATGTGAAGTAACACGTGTGTGTCATATTGCAATTGAAGCCATATGCTTCTGTACTTTCCATCTGATAATATTTAATAACATACTGCCAAAGACAGCTGTGGCATCGATTGATAAAACAATCAGTGTATGTTAATAAAACATAACTGGGTAAGTGAAATAACCTGGATGTCTCATATTGCTGTTTACACTCATGTCTTATTTTACTTTTACCGGGAAACATTTGATACATTTAATGAACACTCGTAATGTCGATTGATAAAACAATAAAGTACATAATTTAAAAAAAACAACAACATAATTTGGTAGGTAAAACACGTTTATGTGTCACATTGCAATGCAAGCCAGCATTCAGCGTGCGTACAGCATGGTCATGTTTTGCCTGTAGTTACATTTAGAACTTTATATAAGAAAATCGCAACTCAAGGGCATAACGTATGAAATTAGTAATTCTTGGACATAACGAACAATCTTGGACAGGCTACGACTTAGAAGTCACAGCTAGGTGTAGGTAAGATATGAAAAAAATGAAACCACACGAAGAGTGTATCCATGAAGTCGAGTCTAGTCTTAACGAATAAAAGATGTTAATTTGACCTGCTTCAGTATAGAGACTTGGATATGCATGTGTAGCTGTATATATTTTTAAAACATACCCGTGTGATGTACATTTGGAATTATTCATTACAGTTTAGAATTGATTTTTATACAAATCATACAATAATTCATTGTTAGTATGCAGTGGACTCAAACTTTACGAGAAATGTTATGTTACTTAATAAAAGGTAAAATAGCCATGCATAATATGATGAGGGCAAACGAAATGTGGGTCACTCTTGTTTATCAGATTGACAATAGCGTTCAGAAATGAGCGAGATAAAATGTAATGCATACAGTGCACACATCGTATTCATGCTCTCCAAGTACCCTTCAACCCCGCTCTTAAAGTGTTATCTTTCTACTGGATTTGGAATTACAAGATATGTATCATGTATAGTTGTACCTTTATTTCTTCTGTCACGACCAATATTAAAGGGTAATAGCAAAGGACAAGAAATGTTTTTTGTCGTTTTTACTCGACTCAATTTCACACAGTCATACATAAACAAACGATATGTTGAATATTAGCCAATGTATTTCGAATACCGGTAGGTTCGGTTAAAATATTTTAGCTCATGTCATTGAACAAGGAAGACTTTACTAAGCAGCGACTAATGCATACAATGTCATGGATGACCAGTTCGCCCTTATATTTGCAAATCCTGATCGAATATACCCAGAGAATCTTTTCTCCTACCCAAAATATAGAGGGAATTTTTACAGACATTAAATTGAATAGATCTAAACAGTTTCCGTTTTAACTGTGCAATGGAGAATATGAGAAGTATAAAATAATTAGTTAAAATTTAAATGTATAAATCTAATCATGGATTAATTCAACGCATTTTCTTTTTCATATAATTTCATGTTCATTGATATTTGAGCTGAAAGTCAAGAAAAAGGAAATTATTATTGTTTTATTTATTGGAAAGTTTTCACGTTTTAAACTTGTATTTTCGGGACGATTTTTGCCTGAATTTGCAAATAAGTGCAAGGGATTATGTAAGCCCTTTAAAACCTAGAGGTGGAAGAACTTGTGCTTCCTGAAACATCTCTGTAGAGGGACTCTGTCTGCATATGCTGAAATACACAGACACTATGCCTGGATATATTTACAAAAGTATACATGAAGAACTTCTAGATTTAATCAAATGTTTACAAACAAGAATAAGAATATATGACAAAGTCCTATGAGTATTGCAACATATACCAAACTCCGAAAAGGCACAGAACAAAGGTATTTCACATGCAAGTTAAGCGAAAAGTAAGAACAAATTTGTGATGAGTCATTTAAGGAAAAGAGCAAACCCGACAGTTACCGCCTTGGAACGGTTTCCCATAAAGTGAATGCTTGTTGCTATATATAAACACTTTTAAAAAAGAAGATGCAGAAGAATATGAAAATATAAATAAACATCCTTCTTTAACTAAAATTCGACTTAATGCCCCATAACTAAAAGTACTTAGGAAATTATGATGCACATTAACTTAA
Source organism: Sinonovacula constricta (assembly GCA_007844125.1). Classification (NCBI taxonomy): domain Eukaryota; kingdom Metazoa; phylum Mollusca; class Bivalvia; order Cardiida; family Solecurtidae; genus Sinonovacula; species Sinonovacula constricta. The sequence goes on along the minus strand of CM017558.1, from coordinate 9,749,101 downwards.
ACCTTTAGCGTTCGTCGGTAAACCATCAACTTTCTCATGTATATATATATATATATATATATATATATATATATATATATATATATATATATATATATATATATATGTATATGTATATATATATATATATATATATATATATATATATATATATATATATATATATATATATATATATATATATATATATACATTTCAAACTCCGTGACGTATTTCCTTTTACGTAAGCTCTAGGGACATTTGTTGACAAAAACGTATTGTGACAGTTCAGGCAGAACGATATGGCAAATCCGAGATTCCAAGGTAAGGATATCTCAAATTCAAATTAACTCACATTATTTCACCGATTGTTCTTATTTCCATAATAAGTGAACGTTTGCTTTTTGTGTTTGTGGATTAATTGCACTAGAGGCTGTATGCTTGAGTACGTCTCTGCTGTTTGTTAAATGGGTTGCATGCGATTCATATAAACACTGGGTCCATTTGTCCTTCATTACTGCTGTGAAAATAAGATTTCAGAAGGGAATATATAGACAAGTGTGTACATTGCGTTCTTCAAAACATTTACATGCATGAATGCTGAACATTGATTTGTGAAATGTAAATAAAAATATGAAACATGTTGTTTTCTTTTGTTTTCCAACATTTATATATTGCTATTTAGTATGCGAAACAACTAAGACTAAATGTACACCGCTTTACTTCTTCGCAAAAGTTAATTATTACAAACGGAAACAGTCAATCAAAGGCGTCGTTTCTAGTGTCTGTCGAAACGTAATGGCGTTTAAACGTATCTCAGACGGACTACTTTCTAATGCATGCCGCAACTGGAGTTCAAACGTCGTCAAGCGGTATAAGATTTTAAAGTTTACGAGACGCAGTTTTTACGGCAATAGTAAAGTTGAAAGGGATTTAAATTTGAAAATAACTGCAATTCATTGAGTAACGCAAATGCCTCGAAAAAAACTAAATATATGAGGGGTTTTTTAACATCAAGTTACTCTAACTTTTGAACCGCGTCCCTCAAAAGCTACGTCATATAAGCACACACAGTATAAAGTACTCCACTCTCTACACAGTTTAGTACATTTACCTCTGTTACACTGCTAAAGTATATTGACTCACGTTGCTGAATATTATGTAAGGTAAAACGCCGATTAGATGTTAGAAAATGATTTTTCAAAAATGGAAAATGATTTCGTGCGTCCATGTCTTTAATTGGTAAAGATAAATGTTATTGTATGAGGAGGTGACTTCCTGTAAATGCAATACAATGAGAGATCAGCTGAAGCATAGCTGTATAGGTACAAAGGTTACGAATACCTTGTGAGCATACTAGTATCTACATGTCAGACATTCCCTAATATATGATAAAATCATTGTGTTTTATTTTTTCAACAATAACGTTACAAGTTTTATTTGTTAATGATCAAATAGTCAAATACTGTTAAATGCATACGTTGAGTAACTTGTTTCAAGGCTGAACCAGGGACGCGTAAAAAGTTGATGTAGGTGGCGGACTTATACATGCCATTCGTAAACGAGCGGATCTAATAATATGACTGGACACACGTTTTAATATTTGAGAACTAGTTAAAGCTGAATCATTTTATTTATTTGTTTATATTATTTGTTTATAGTTGTTTATATTGTAATTCTAATACGTTTTAAAGAGACTGCACACACACACACACACACACACACACACACACACACACACACACACACACACACATACGTGTTTAACGTGCATGGTAGCACGTACTCATTGGACAAGCTATGTAGCACACTGGTTTCCTATTATCCTACCACCGCGAAACAAAGGATAATAGTAAAGGAAAGTAACATGTTACACCAATTGGATAAAATAATAAGACTTAAAGCAATTACTAAAAATACACTCGATGCCGATTTCTTCAGCAGCATGTAGCACTGTGGTTTGTAGCACCATATGCACGTGCTACATAGATAAAATCTCCACATGTCATGTGTGTGTGTCACTGCCTTGTGAATTTTAAAATAAGTTGAACTAAAAGGGTCTTGGGGTACCCGCTTGGATACAGAAAAATTAAGAATTATATATTTTCTTTTAACGATTTGATGGTGCATGAGGTTTTATGCAAATGTAGTAAATATCCTATATTGCACCTCGCGGAAATTTTGTGATTTTAAACATTATCATCATTTGCAAAATTCGAAAATTATAATTATTTTAATTTAAGAATGGTATAAAAATTATCGATAATACCCATGTCCGATTTTAGAAGTTTGGCTCTAGAAAATTGATTCTTTAGTGCAAAAGGGAACAATTTTTCAGCATTTGTCGAGGCCATTCACACTTGGTCAGTTTTCTTCATCAAATGCAATGTGCTGTTATGTTAACTGTTGCATCAACGACCAGGCTACTTAAAACAATATATTATTGTTCAGAGTTCCGTTGAGTACTCACATTCGAGAACGTCGCATTGCCTGGTGCCTCAGCCTCCGTGCATGAATGAAGTCCTATGTGGTAATATCTCTTTATGCATATAATAGATAATTGCTTGGACCTTACCTCGCGGACATGAGGAAAACGCACAAACAAGTGGTTTGTCAGACTTATTGCAGCTAGTAACACTTTTTGAAACATCATAAGCAGACAAGAATGTCACTGAAAGTCATAGGCGTTTAACATACTGGTAATCAAACCTGTCTTCAAAGACCACTCAGTGGATAACCAAAAAGTGGTTATTGAAATCAGGTGTTCTTTGTTAACAGGTGAATTTGTTCTTTAAAATAGTCAGTGGGATTAACAAAATGTGGTCTTAAACCAGGGGTGGTCTTTGATTACAGGTTGCCGTTAAGCAAGGTTTTTCTCAGATTTAACTCGATGTACCAGTTTTTTGCCACCCTCATCTCCCAACCCCGACCGAGATTTTAACTTGGCCTAGATATTGTCAAGACAAACATTATGACCAAGTTTCATTAAGATCGGATAAAAATGTGGCCTTCAGAAAGTTGGACAACGGTTCAGACATCCTGCATTCTTATGAGCCAATCATGAGCACTCCAGCTCGTGGTGAGCTTATGAAAATTCAAAGCCAAGTCATGATATGTGAAGATTTTATTTTTGTGACAATGACAAGGAATGCAGAGATTTTGTTGCACACAATGGAATGTTATAACAGTCATGTATATATTATGAAAGAAATAATAATGTTTCCAGTTAAAGAGTAAAATTGTCATCTTCACAACAATACTTTCTAAGTATGACAATTGCGGATATCAATCTACTGAATAAAGGTCAGAATAAAGTAATGCTTAAGCAAACAATAAGAGTGCAAACATTTCTGTAGATCTTCCTCAAGAATGTTGTATTGGAAAATTTAACATTTAATGCACTATAATGACATTAAATTTCTTATGCTTGATATTTATCATTGAATGAAAACAATCAACACGAGAAACAACACACGGCTTCTAGAAACTAATATGCATGATACTTTCAATTTCTGTGAAATAGAATTTTTTTTCAAAGTAATACACACAATCATATTGTCAAATAACACGTTTTATGAACAACCTGACTAAATATATTGATGCCATCGAGAAATAAACTCAATTGTGGCTTGGCTGAAAAACTCATTAACTCGAGCGTTTTTTTTTTTAGAAAAAACATCCACAGACAATACATTGTAAATGTGCGAGATTCACTAGTCATCTTTCATATCACTGTGACATGACTGAAACTACCACCACTACCACATTTTTGCTTGAAATTATTCCTCACATGGTTTTTCCAACTGTTAAAAAATTTGGAAATTTCAAGGACAGTAGCTCTGCTTAAAAACATCCAACTGTAACACACCTTAACATGTATTTATGCTTGTACAACTGTATAGAGTATATACAAGTATTACAATGATACAATATGTGTTTTATCTAACCAAGAATATGAAAAGCTACACTTGATAATAATAATTTCTGTGGAGTTTCTTTAAAATACATTTAGCACTTATTGTGATACGCCAACAACTTTGCAACATTTTAAACTCAATGTCTTAAAAATCATTCAACCACAACACATCTACATGTATAACATCCGTAACTACACTTGCTCCAAGTAGGGCAACATAATATGTTTAAACTAACCAAGAACATACACAGCTACAAAAATGTGGACAAATAAATCTGCAGAAACCACTGAACCGTAAAACCTTATGATATCCTCACTAAGCTTGGTATAAATACATCATAGCAACAAAAACTGACAAGTGTTTAGGGGATATGCCAAATTTTTATTAAATTAGGCAGACGAAAGGGCACAATTTTGCTAAAAAGCATGCGACCAAAGTACTTCAACAGTATGCATGACTACACATGGTAGCAAATATTGTTATGAAGTTCCGTCAAAATCTGACAAGCAATTATTATTACAGAGAAATGTCCAATTCTATTCAAATTTTAAAACAAGAGCCATAATTCTGTTAAAATCATCCAAATTGATCATCCACAACTCAGTTAAAACTAATCCAACATCTTAATAAAATGGATAAGTAAAGTTGGTAACAATCATTCCATGTCAACACTAGTTATGGAGAAATACCCGTGTGTGTTAAGATTGGATCAATATAAGGAATGTAACTCCTTTCATCAACTGGAACACTTTAATAACATGCATACAAATACTTGGTAACATTCATCCATGGCTGTTATGTCAAAATCAGTCAAGATCCAATGGAGAACTGCTCATTAGTGTTAAATTTTGGCCCCTGAATACATGTTTAAATGATCCAAACAATGCTGACAATATGCTCAACTAGGCTTGGTATCAATATATCATAGCAAGTATAACTGAAATTCACCCAGTGTTTTTGGTGGAGATGTGCACATGGACTCTGATCCATCCATCCAAATACAAAAACAAAGTGCGGGAAAACATAATTAACTCCTTATACTTAGAAACAGTAAAGTGCATATCATGCATGAAAAGCTAACATCAAAGAAATTTAACACAAAAAATAGCATAATAAAGTGTATGTGTTTCATTTAAAAGAACGAAAATACTTTTGTACACGTTAGTAAATTTAAGCCACTTAATTGACAAGAAAATGCTTGATGGTCAAAACTACAATACATGGAAGTTGGAAAATGCTTTCAACACTCTACCATGTTACAAACTTTTAACATAAATTGAAAATTATTTCTGAGAGAACTTTCATTTAGCACAAAATGTTCCTCTAACTATTATTAACTAGGCATTTCAAAAATGCTTTTACATGGACAATGTCATATAAATGCAGATAATGCAAAACTAATTCAATGAACTAGAGCACTTGTTTCCACAAAAACAGTTCACCACTCCCCAGCACAACTAAAAATGAAAGAACTGTAGCTCAAGCTATGCAGAATTTGCACTTTTTAAATGGCTTAATTGGCCAGTGACCTTCTTATGGAGTCAACCAAAACAACTCCCATATTGTACATGTAAGCTAAGCTAACAATACTAAAATCACAGTTATTTTATTTTTTTTACTCCAAATGACTCCACATTTCTGTTGAAACCTTCCCCTATTCATCTATTTTTGGTTAGCATGTTTTTCAACTGAAATTTTATATTCAACCATGATCTTTTCTGAAGAATCTGGAATTTTGTTTGTGCTGTACAAATTTCTCTTTTCCCAGGCAGTTGTCGTTCTGTTCCACTCAAATAATTGCTAAAGGCACTGTAAATAGCCTTTTTTTCGTCTATGCTCCAAGCTACATGCACTTGTTTTTTCTTTCCTGAAATAAAGGAACAGTGTTAACCTAGTAGCACATGTGTTTGAGATTTGCAAATGACACTAAGTCTTATTGAGGTTATAATTAATTTGTATTTTAAATCTGTCAATCGTTGTAGAAGTTATTAGCCCGGACAAACTACATCCAGACGCACACAAACACAGGCTGATAGATGCACAAACAGACACCGAACTGGAATAATTGATTGCTATGTCTCGCTCACCAGAAATGAAAATGTGTACATGAGGAATGCCAAGCAAAAGCCAGCCTGATATCATTTTCACCAGTGTAGGCCATAATCAGCCTGCATGCAACAGCAAAGACTAATCAGATCTCTTAAAGTGACTATTACATAACAAAGTCATTGCCATAAATATCCAATCATAAAATTTGCTTCAAGAAAGTATAAACTACTGTTAAAATATTTTATTATGACAAGACTTTGATCTCACAGGATCTTACAGTGTAGACAATTACGAAACAAGAAATAAAAAACAAAACATGAAGTATCGTAACATCTCACCTTTGCCTCTGGACAGAATCTGGGTGTGCGGGTTCTGTTTAGACGTCTCTGGTTCACAGACATCTGAAATTATGATAAATAGTAAAACATGTTGGCTTGAAGTAATTTCTTATTACCAACAGTAGTGGCGTGGTTTGTTGACCATTGTGTAAGTGCTACATAGGGTGTGAGTGTTCTTAAGTGCTACATAAACTGTGTGTGTAAGGAACCAAACATAGCAGTAAGGAATCAAATGAATGGTAATCAGTCATATAATCTCATAATCATTCTCATCATCATCACCAGCAGCAGTAGTGCGGCTGAACATGTACTGCTAACTGAAGAAAATCTCATAAAGGTATCCAGAAAATGTGTTTGTTTGTTCATTTCATTGAACGTCTCACTCAACAATTATGGTCATATGGAGACGGGCGCCTCACCCTGGCCAGGGGTGGCAATGCCGGGAATTGAACTCACGACCCCCCCCCCCACCCTCCCCCTTCACACTTGCGAGTCAAAGGCTCTATCAACAGAAATACCCGGAAGGGTTGAAATAGGAATTAAAAAACATCACGTAAGGTAACAACTAACCTTTACCAGACAGCATCCTTGAGGTCAGGGCGACTGGTGGGCTGGTCTGGGATTTCATTGGAGAATGTACCTTCCTGTGCGGGTTCTCTTCTGGAGTCTCCTGTTCACCACAATCTGAAATCATGATAAATGGTAAAATATGTTGGCTAGAAGTGGCTCCCTTGCTTAGCTAAGTCTTTACTGCTACATTTACCATGTATTTTTTCATATATATTTGGTGGCCTGTTGTCATAACCAATGTTCCTGGATTTCCAACCAGTATTAAGCTCTCTCTCTCTGCAGTTTACAGACACCTTTCCCACATGAAACAGGGGTGAGAGACGTCTGACCATTAGACACAATGTCCATCATAAAATCATCACAGAGATAGTGACGGCTGGGGTTTGAACTCACAGCCCCTGGATTGGATATAGTTTCAGGTTCATAAGGTGGAATCAAACACAAACCTATGGTCTCCACTGAATTTTTGGTACATGTATGAGTGTGTGACACAAATTTTGAGAGAATGCTCATATACCTTCTACATATTGGGCAGCAACAAATGAAGCCTGGGTGTCATCATTTGAGTATGCCGGTTCTGGTGAAGAGCGGTCATTTCCCACTGTTTCTGAAAAGCGATAATTGTTAGAAATGTTACTTAATTTAAAACCTATTTAATATACATTGACTGCAGAGCAAGCTCGTCCTTATATGGTAAGAGTTACCCCAAATATCATTTGACAGTTTTCTACAAATTTTAAGCAAGGTGAGAAGGGCAAGAAATACATTTTATATGGTTGTGTTACCTGAATGGTTGCACTCAGTGGCAGTAATATCTACAATAAACTTTATTCATCTGAACTAGGAGATAGTTACTAGCAAACAGCGTAGGTCTCCTTCAAATCGATCGACTCACTTGACCCCTAGTGACCATGACCTTTGTGGTAGCGATCCCTAAGACTATACAGCTTTTCTACACAATATGTCCAACATCCCTATAAAGTTTAAAGCTAAGATCTTTACGAGTTCATTAGATATTAAACAGAATAGGTTTTCATATTTTGACACCTAGTGACCTTGACCTTTGAGCTGAACTGACTCCTTTTGTTTTTAAGCGTGTGGAATGTTGTTAAGCATTTTTGTGAAGTGAAGTAATGTAAAACTCCTAACTCAAGTAACTGAATAACGTGAAGGATGGAGGAATTTTCTGGTTGCACATAAGCATGCATGGAAAGCTGACCGACGAACAACACCAAATCTTTTATCTTTTGGTGGGGATAATAATTACTTTCAAATATTGTATACAGTTATAAGCTAAAACATTATTTTGTCAAGGAATCCCTCTTGATTTATCATTCATTGTGTCATGAAAATCTCTCTTACCTTTGCTCACATCATCGAAATGTACATTGTGTGCATTTTGAAGATGACCTGACTCAGTAGCTGACAGAATGCATGCCACTTTTGTTAATTCTACTGCCCTGTTCGAAAGTCTGTACCATTTTTTATGTACATCTACTGTGTGGCCTAAATGGTCTGTTACCCAACGGAGCTCTGATTCCTTCATATCAAGTAACTGTAAAGTAGTAGCTAGGTATTTCCGCATCTGTGTCGCAGTCACTAACGACGGCTTTCGAAGCTCTGCAAGCTCACAAACCTCTCTCACACAGTCAGAACCACGAAGTGAATGCATCGAATTCTTGTAGAGCCTAGCAAATACATAAGGGTTACATTTGTTTGTGATGAAGGATTCTCTATGCTGCATCAACACATTAATTGCAGTGATGGTCTCTTCCGGAAATATTATGGGTACTTTCTTGCTTCTTGCTCCTTTCCCTTTCACAAACCCAAGCTTCAGTCTCTCTGCTAACTTCCTCTCTTCAAAAGGTAGTGCATCTAGTTCTTCTTCATGAATTGAGCTTCCTTCACATATATCTTGCCAGTTTTTTGTTCTTAATTTGCTTGGTTCTCCTCCTCTCCTGGCATTAAAATTTATTAGCCTTGAAACTGTGAGTTTTGATAGCATCAAATACTTCTCTGCTGTTGGCTCAATACTGATTTCAGAAACAAGCGTGTTTATTTCAGTGACTGTCTTTTCTTTGAGTTTAGTAATATCACTTGTTAGCGGCAACAACTCCACTTGGTCCTCTTTCATTGTTTTAATACTCTGTGTACAGTGTTTGGCAGTCTTAGCCCATTCTCTATCGTACATTTTGAACATTTTCTCAGCATGTTTCAGCAAAACATCATCATTTTGGCGTAAAGCAATGCCCTCAGCAGCAGCGACAAGACCTTTAACACCTTGACCACACTTCAAAGCTATGTTAGGCTTTTCAACAACAACGATTCCACTTTCAGTGTATTTAAATTTGCTTAATGTCTTCACACCATTAACTATTTCATTCCAGTGTTCTGTATTTATCAAAACAATCCAGGAATAGTTTTCATTATTTGACAGCTCTCGAATGCTGATAAGTAGTTTTGCCAGTAGTCTTACTGTCCAAGATATATCACTATGTCCTTTTCCCTCCTCAAGTAGAGATTTTGCATAAGTACTCAACAAAAAATCATTTTTCACAAGAATGAAAACTTCGTCTTTCTTTCTCATTTTATCTAAGAAATTTTCAAACAGCTGTTCTGCCAATTTGGTTGAACAAGCAGCAGACTCTATCACAGTTGATATGGATGATATGGATGTTTGTATTACATTTTTTCCTCTTCCAAGGAAAATCGAAGCATGACACTTTTTCCCATGCCTCCATAACTGGTTTTTCAAAAAGTAACCATAACAGTGTGGACAAGCTGTATATTCCTCTGGTTTCCTTGTTTTACTTGTTCGTTTGAAAACATGAAGTTCCCCGCCAATGTCCTTGACTTTTGTGTTGTGCTTGAAGGTTCCTTTGTTTGAAATTATTCTCCAGATATTTCTCCTTTCTTTGGAACCTTTTGGTTTAGACAGAGCTTTTTTCACAAGTTCTTCATTAGGATGTTTTGCTGTAACATGCCGTGGTATGTCACAAACACGTTCATGACATATGAAGCAAGTGTGTTTCCTTTTCCAGTCTCTCTGTCCTTTTTCTAGAGTATCTCTCCGTTGTTCAACTGCAACAGCTGCAAAAACAACAAATTATAAACAAACAAGTAACTGAGTGTTCCATTGACTTAAAAAAGCATACAAGAACCATACAATCTATTATATCAAATCATTTGCATGACCTCCAAATACATATTCAAAACATCAACTCAAATACTAAAGTCAATTCACATAGATGGAATGACTACTGTTAAACCTATTCCATGATCAAGATTTTACAGCGAGTCCCTAGATCACTGACTCATTAACTTAGCTTAAGATGTGTTTTAGAACATATGGGTCATTGGAACTCTTTGACCTAGTTTATGTAACCCAGTTTTGATATTTTCAATATCATTCTGCATATACATGCATTTACATGTATGACTGTATAGGCAATAATGAAATAGGCAATGAAGAAAAATTACTCACTTGATTTTGAATCAGATATGGAACTTGACACATGGCTGCTCTGAATTACGACTGGAATGTCTTTACCAACCGCAGAGTCTGTAACAGGTAAACTGCTGAGTAGCAATTGGGGCATGAAAGGCATTTAAAAACTAATTTCAAAATGAAACGATATGTGAAAGAATCAAAAGTTAAAGGTTATAATTAGTACTGTCGATAGTTTTATACATATCAAACAAGGCTGCCAATATGACAACATTTCACTGAAATTAGAAACCATGCCAGTGAGTCTGTGAAAACATGAATTTTCATGGACATAAAATTATGTGGATTTGGAAAAATCAACAATATTGTTGGGCACTTAAATTTGTGGGATTCTAACATCTGAACTAGAAAAAAATATTTTGCTGGAAAATGAAATCGTAACAACAGTAGACATTAAACTGGTGTGACGTCATAAACATGCCTCAGTGAACTTTTCGTGACAGGGTAATCTGTCACTGTTTTCCATGACAATTAGTGAAAGGTCTTCTTTTCACACAATGACCGACGATGACAGAAGGTTTTAATTTAATCTGACTGAAATAATGAAACTGTTGGCATGCCAATAGGATTTAATAGTATACTTTTTATTGGCACTAGTGAAGTGTTTAAGCAAATTGAAATGTGAAATTTAAATAAGCCTGACTCATAAGAGGCAAATGAGTGTGCACTGTCAGGCACAGATGACAATAAAATTTAAAGTTGTCTACTTTTCCAACTCCCATAATAAAGAGTTGTTCCATTACGGTAATCAATTTAGGTATCACAATGAGATTAAGTGTGTGCCTTTCACCAAAATATTGAAGGCTATATAGAGAGTATCTTTAATTCTTGAAGAATGATACATTCAATGATGTTACGAAGCAACCGGGAAATTTACTTTATGTATATGTATCGAAAATATCAGCAACATTTCAGAATAGCCCAACAGATAAATGCATATTTACCATGATTTGCTTGCTCTGTATCACTGGAATCACTGTCAGAACTCACATCACCATCAGGTTTGTAGTCAGGATCATTATCAGAGTCATCCATCTCAGTATCAGAATAGTGCTCCATAGGTTGACTGAAGTACAGTTGATTTGTTTGTTTGAATGCCACTTAACATCACTCGTAACAGCAATTATGTTTTTTTGATAGGAATTAAATGTGGGTATTTTGTCCTTTATTGCTCAACTGAGAATCTAGCAAAATAATTGTATTTCAAATTTCAATTGGGAGCTAAGGGTTACTGTTGAAAGAAAAGTTCGTGCCAGACAAAAAGATAGATGAACAAAGAGAAATCAGAAATGATACATGTATCCATGACAGTTCAAGCTTATGGCAGATATAACAATCATTCACAAAAAATACTCACCACAAAGCTGGAAAACTGGGCACTATCTCCGAAAGATCACTAGCAGAGTCCTCAATCATGTCCACATCATCTGAGTAAATGATGAGAAATTTAATGCAACACATTTATTGGTTTGGTTTTGTATGGTTTAACACCCGTATTTAACAGTCTTTCAGTCATGTACAGGCGGACAGTGCACCTTACCATCATTCCTGGGTAGTACCAATACTAGACACCATCCTCCATAAGCAACTGCCTACTTTCTCACTTGCAAGATTTATTCGACTCATGTGGGACTTGAACTCACACCCGTGAGAGGCTGCGGTTAACAAGCAAAACGCTGTAACCACTTGACTACAGAGGTGGCCAGCAACAAATTAATAAACAGACTATATGCATCCTAAGTGCTACATAGGATGCATGTGCATTCTTGAAGTGCTACATAAACTGTGTACAGAACAAAAAATCCCAGTGAGAATCTAATGAATGATCTTTCTAAAATTCCAAATCATCATCATTATCATCACCATCATCGGCAACATCAGCAGCACCAACATTGAAGCTGTACATTTATTGCTTAGTGCTTACACTCATTAACGTGTAAAGAAAATTAGAAAGCAAGAATAAATAAAAATATGAAGTTCGCAAACAACTAACCTTCCCCAGATAGCATCCAAGAGGGCTGTAGATCTAATGGCACTGACAGAGATCTAGAGGTCAGGGTAATTGGTGAGGTAGTCTGGTAATTCACTAGAGAATGAATCTGGCTGTGTAGGTTCTCTTCAGATGTCTCAGGTTCACCACAATCTGAAATTGTCATTGATAGTAAACAATGTTGTCTTGAAGCATTTACTTGCTACCCATACATAATCAAAGTTTACTCAAGCGGTTTGGTTTTTAGACCATTGTACAAGTGCTACAAAGGACATGTGTGTTGTCTTTAGTGCAACATATACTGATATATAAGGAACCCAACATAGCAGTTTGGAAGAAAATGCTTAAACACTCCAAATCATCATCATTCTAAACATCACCATTATCACCACCAGCAGCATCAACACCATCATTGAGACACAACATTTATTACTAACAGAAAATCTCATTTAACTATCAAGAAAATTAGAAATAATAACTAACAAACATAAAGTAAGCTAACAACAAACCTTCACCAGACAGCATCTCAGATGGCTGTATAGGCGATGGCACGGACAGTGGGTTAGTCTGGGAATTCACTGGATAATGAACCTTACTGTGCAGGTCGTCTTCAGATGTCTTGGGTTCATCACAATCTGAAATCAGCATTGATATTAAAACATGGTGGCTAGAAGCATTTCCTCGCTACCAAAACCCTACCAAAGTTATCAGGAGCTCCATGTACCAAAGTTATCAGTAGCCCTGTGATTTCTAAGCTATTGTGCAAGTGCTACATAGGACATGTGTGTGTGTGTGTGTGTGTGTGTGAGGAACCGAACATAACAGTAGCTAATAAAATGAATGAATTTACTAACCCTAAAAATCATCATCATTCTATAGTTATCATCATCACCAGCAGCAACACTACTTACACAAGCGACACCGATACTTAACATGTATAGCTTACTGAAGAAAATATAATGAAGTGACAAAAATAAGAATAAGGAAACTTTATTTAAACTAACAACAAACCTTCATCAGAGAGCATCCCAGAGGGCTGTAGAGGCGATGGCACTGACAGTTTGGTAGTCTGGTAATTCACTGGAGAATGAATCTGGCTGTGTAGGTTCTCTTCAGATGTCTCAGGTTCACCACAATCTGAAATTGTCATTGATAGTAAACAATGTTGTCTTGAAGCATTTACTTGCTACCCATACTCAAAGTTTACTCAAGCGGTTTGGTTTTTAGACCATTGTACAAGTGCTACAAAGGACATGTGTGTTGTCTTTAGTGCTACATATACTGATATATAAGGAACCCAACATAGCAGTTTGGAAGAAAATGTTTAAACACTCCAAATCATCATCATTCTTAACATCATCATTATCACCACCAGCAGCATCAACACCATCATTGAGACACAACATTTATTACTAACAGAATATCTCATTTAACTATCAAGCAAATTAGAAATAATAACTAACAAACATAAAGTCAGCTAACAACAAACCTTCACCAGACAGCATCTCAGATGGCTGTATAGGCGATGGCACGGACAGTGGGTTAGTCTGGGAATTCACTGGATAATGAACCTTACTGTGCAGGTCGTCTTCAGATGTCTTGGGTTCATCACAATCTGAAATCATCATTGATATTAAAACATGGTGGCTAGAAGCATTTCCTGGCTACCAAAACCCTACCAAAGTTATCAGGAGCTCCATGTACCAAAGTTATCAGTAGCCCTGTGGTTTCTAAGCTATTGTGCAAGTGCTACATAGGACATGTGTGTGTGTGAGGAACCGAACATTACAGTAGCTAATAAAATGAATGAATTTACTAACCCTAAAAATCATCATCATTCTATAGTCATCATCATCACCAGCAGCAACACTACTTACACCAGCGACACCGATACTTTACATATATAGCTTACTGAAGAAAATATAATGAAGTGACAAAAATAAGAATAAGGAAACTTTATTTAAGCTAACAACAAACCTTCACCAGAGAGCATCCCAGAGGGCTGTAGAGGCGATGGCACTGACAGTTTGGTAGTCTGGTAATTCACTGGAGAATGAATCTGGCTTTGTAGGTTCTCTTCAGATGTCTCAGGTTCACCACAATCTGAAAATGTCATTGATAGTAAACAATGTTGTCTTGAAGCATTTACTTGCTACCCATACTCAATCAAAGTTTACTCAAGCGGTTTGGTTTTTAGACCATTGTACAAGTGCTACAAAGGACATGTGTATTATCTTTAGTGCTACATATACTGATATATAAGGAACCCAACATAGCAGTTTGGAAGAAAATGTTTAAAAACTCCAAATCATCACCATTCTAAACATCATCATTATCACCACCAGCAGTATCAACACCAGCATTGAGACACAACATTTATTACTAACAGAAAATCTCATTGAACTATCAAGAAAATTAGAAATAATAACTAACAAACATAAAGTAAGCTAACAACAAACCTTCACCAAACAGCATCTCAGATGGCTGTATAGGCGATGGCACGGACAGTGGGTTAGTCTGGGAATTCACTGGATAAAGAACTTTACTGTGCAGGTCGTCTTCAGATGTCTTGGGTTCATCACAATCTGAAATCATCATTGATATTAAAACATGGTGGCTATAAGCATTTCCTGGCTACCAAAACCCTACCAAAGTTATCAGGAGCTCCATGTACCAAAGTTATCAGTAGCCCTGTGATTTCTAAGCTATTGTGCAAGTGCTACATAGGACATGTGTGTGTGTGTGTGAGGAACCGAACATAACAGTAGCTAATAAAATGAATGAATTTACTAACCCTAAAAATCATCATCATTCTATAGTTATCATCATCACCAGCAGCAACACTACTTACACAAGCGACACCGATACTTAACATGTATAGCTTACTGAAGAAAATATAATAAAGTGACAAAAATAAGAATAAGGAAACTTTATTTAAGCTAACAACAAACCTTCATCAGAGAGCATCCCAGAGGGCTGTAGAGGCGATGGCACTGACAGTTTGGTAGTCTGGTAATTCACTGGAGAATGAATCTGGCTGTGTAGGTTCTCTTCAGATGTCTCGGGTTCACCACAATCTGAAAATGTCATTGATAGTAAACAATGTTGTCTTGAAGCATTTACTTGCTACCCATACTCAATTAAAGTTTACTCAAGCAGTTTGGTTTTGAGACCATTGTACAAGTGCTACAAAGGACATGTGTGTTGTCTTTAGTGCTACATATACTGATATATAAGGAACCCAACATAGCAGTTTGGAAGAAAATGTTTAAACACTCCAAATCATCATCATTCTAAACATCATCATTATCCCCACCAGCAGCATCAACACCATCATTGAGACACAACATTTATTACTAACAGAATATCTCATTTAACTATCAAGCAAATTAGAAATAATAACTAACAAACATAAAGTAAGCTAACAACAAACCTTCACCAGACAGCATCTCAGATGGCTGTATAGGCGATGGCACGGGCAGTGGGTTAGTCTGGGAATTCACTGGATAATGAACCTTACTGTGCAGGTCGTCTTCAGATGTCTTGGGTTCATCACAATCTGAAATCATCATTGATATTAAAACATGGTGGCTATAAGCATTTCCTGGCTACCAAAACCCTACCAAAGTTATCAGGAGCTCCATGTACCAAAGTTATCAGTAGCCCTGTGGTTTGTAACCTATTGTGCAAGTGCTACAGAGGACATGTGTGTGTGTGAGGAACCGAACATTACAGTAGCTAATAAAATGAATGAATTTACTAACCCTAAAAATCATCATCATTCTATAGTCATCATCATCACCAGCAGCAACACTACTTACACCAGCGACACCGATACTTAACATGTATAGCTTACTGAAGAAAATATAATGAAGTGACAAAAATAAGAATAAGGAAACTTTATTTAAGCTAACAACAAACCTTCATCAGAGAGCATCCCAGAGGGCTGTAGAGGCGATGGCACTGACAGTTTTGGTAGTCTGGTAATTCACTGGAGAATGAATCTGGCTGTGTAGGTTCTCTTCAGATGTCTCGGTTCACCACAATCTGAAATTGTCATTGATAGTAAACAATGTTGTCTTGAAGCATTTACTTGCTACCCATACTCAATCAAAGTTTACTCTAGCGGTGTGGTTAATGGACCATTATGTAAGCGCTACATAAGGCATGTGTGTTGTCTTTAGTGCTACATATAGTGTGTCTGTGTGTGTAAGGAACCCAACATAGCAGTAGGGAATCACATGAATGATCGTTCTATCCTTCCAAAACAACAGCAGCAGTGCGGCTCAACATTTATTACTTACTGAAGAAAATCTCAATAAAGTATCGAGAACATTTGGAAATAAGAATAAACATAAAGTAAGCTAACAACAAACCTTCACCAGAGAGCATCCCAGAGGGCTGTAGAGGCGATGGCACTGACAGTTTGGTAGTCTGGTAATTCACTGGAGAATTAATCTGGCTGTGTAGGTTCTCTTCAGATGTCTCAGGTTCACCACAATCTGAAATTGTCATTGATAGTAAACAATGTTGTCTTGAAGCATTTACTTGCTACCCATACTCAATCAAAGTTTACTCAAGCGGTTTGGTTTTTAGACTATTGTACAAGTGCTACAAAGGACATGTGTGTTATCTTTAGTGCTACATATACTGATATATAAGGAACCCAACATAGCAGTTTGGAAGAAAATGTTTAAACACTCCAAATCATCACCATTCTAAACATCATCATTATCACCACCAGCAGCATCAACACCATCATTGAGACACAACATTTATTACTAACAGAAAATCTCATTGAACTATCAAGAAAATTAGAAATAATAACTAACAAACATAAAGTAAGCTAACAACAAACCTTCACCAGACAGCATCTCAGATGGCTGTATAGGCGATGGCACGGACAGTGGGTTAGTCTGGGAATTCACTGGATAATGAACCTTACTGTGCAGGTCGTCTTCAGATGTCTTGGGTTCATCACAATCTGAAATCATCATTGATATTAAAACATGGTGGCTAGAAACATTTCCTGGCTACCAAAACCCTACCAAAGTTATCAGGAGCTCCATGTACCAAAGTTATCAGTAGCCCTGTGGTTTCTAAGCTATTGTGCAAGTGCTACATAGGACATGTGTGTGTGTGAGGAACCGAACATTACAGTAGCTAATAAAATGAATGAATTTACTAACCCTAAAAATCATCATCATTCTATAGTCATCATCATCACCAGCAGCAACACTACTTACACCAGCGACACCGATACTTAACATGTATAGCTTACTGAAGAAAATATAATGAAGTGACAAAAATAAGAATAAGGAAACTTTATTTAAGCTAACAACAAACCTTCATCAGAGAGCATCCCAGAGGGCTGTAGAGGCGATGGCACTGACAGTTTGGTAGTCTGGTAATTCACTGGAGAATGAATCTGGCTGTGTAGGTTCTCTTCAGATGTCTCAGGTTCACCACAATCTGAAAATGTCATTGATAGTAAACAATGTTGTCTTGAAGCATTTACTTGCTACCCATACTCAATCAAAGTTTACTCAAGCGGTTTGGTTTTTAGACCATTGTACAAGTGCTACAAAGGACATGTGTGTTGTCTTTAGTGCTACATATACTGATATATAAGGAACCCAACATAGCAGTTTGGAAGAAAATGTTTAAACACTCCAAATCATCACCATTCTAAACATCATCATTATCACCACCAGCAGCATCAACACCATCATTGAGACACAACATTTATTACTAACAGAAAATCTCATTGAACTATCAAGAAAATTAGAAATAATAACTAACAAACATAAAGTAAGCTAACAACAAACCTTCACCAGACAGCATCTCAGATGGCTGTATAGGCGATGGCACGGACAGTGGGTTAGTCTGGGAATTCACTGGATAATGAACCTTACTGTGCAGGTCGTCTTCAGATGTCTTGGGTTCATCACAATCTGAAATCATCATTGATATTAAAACATGGTGGCTATAAGCATTTCCTGGCTACCAAAACCCTACCAAAGTTATCAGGAGCTCCATGTACCAAAGTTATCAGTAGCCCTGTGGTTTCTAAGCTATTGTGCAAGTGCTACATAGGACGTGTGTGTGTGAGGAACCGAACATTACAGTAGCTAATAAAATGAATGAATTTACTAACCCTAAAAATCATCATCATTCTATAGTTATCATCATCACCAGCAGCAACACTACTTACACCAGCGACACCGATACTTAACATGTATAGCTTACTGAAGAAAATATAATGAAGTGACAAAAATAAGAATAAGGAAACTTTATTTAAGCTAACAACAAACCTTCATCAGAGAGCATCCCAGAGGGCTGTAGAGGCGATGGCACTGACAGTTTGGTAGTCTGGTAATTCACTGGAGAATGAATCTGGCTGTGTAGGTTCTCTTCAGATGTCTCAGGTTCACCACAATCTGAAAATGTCATTGATAGTAAACAATGTTGTCTTGAAGCATTTACTTGCTACCCATACTCAATCAAAGTTTACTCAAGCGGTTTGGTTTTTAGACCATTGTACAAGTGCTACAAAGGACATGTGTGTTGTCTTTAGTGCTACATATACTGATATATAAGGAACCCAACATAGCAGTTTGGAAGAAAATGTTTAAACACTCCAAATCATCACCATTCTAAACATCATCATTATCACCACCAGCAGCATCAACACCATCATTGAGACACAACATTTATTACTAACAGAAAATCTCATTGAACTATCAAGAAAATTAGAAATAATAACTAACAAACATAAAGTAAGCTAACAACAAACCTTCACCAGACAGCATCTCAGATGGCTGTATAGGCGATGGCACGGACAGTGGGTTAGTCTGGGAATTCACTGGATAATGAACCTTACTGTGCAGGTCGTCTTCAGATGTCTTGGGTTCATCACAATCTGAAATCATCATTGATATTAAAACATGGTGGCTAGAAACATTTCCTGGCTACCAAAACCCTACCAAAGTTATCAGGAGCTCCATGTACCAAAGTTATCAGTAGCCCTGTGGTTTCTAAGCTATTGTGCAAGTGCTACATAGGACGTGTGTGTGTGAGGAACCGAACATTACAGTAGCTAATAAAATGAATGAATTTACTAACCCTAAAAATCATCATCATTCTATAGTTATCATCATCACCAGCAGCAACACTACTTACACCAGCGACACCGATACTTAACATGTATAGCTTACTGAAGAAAATATAATGAAGTGACAAAAATAAGAATAAGGAAACTTTATTTAAGCTAACAACAAACCTTCATCAGAGAGCATCCCAGAGGGCTGTAGAGGCGATGGCACTGACAGTTTGGTAGTCTGGTAATTCACTGGAGAATGAATCTGGCTGTGTAGGTTCTCTTCAGATGTCTTGGGTTCACCACAATCTGAAATCATCATTGATAGAAAACAATGTTGCTACACGGAATTGATCAAAGTTTTCAAGAGCACTGTGGTTTGTTTGTATTGGTTTGATTGGTTTAATGCCCGTTTTTAATAAAGCTTATAAAATATTAACCAACTTTAAATTAACATTATTTCAATAAAGACAAAGTCTAGTCTAGATGTTTTACTATCAGAATTATGGCCTGATGGCAGACGTACGATACTACCAGCTTAGGTCTTGTATTTAAAAGAATCAAGTTATAGAAAGAAATTAAAAATCAAATATATACAAAGTTGACAAACAAAATGACAAACTTTTGTAATATTGACACTGTACAATGAAACTTGTATAGTAGCCGTTCTATAGAGTTATCCGAATAGTATCCGGATACTATATGCAGATTTCCGTATACCACCTTTGGTATTCGTTGACATCACTTATTAAAAGCATTAAAAGATAAACTCTCAAAACTAGTGGAAGACTTTCGAACAGAGAAACACTAACAATGAACAATCCTCCAATATAATGATTCAATGTCACAAATAATTGATTACACAAAAGTATCTAATATTATTATTCTTTTGTAACATTTCTATAATGGAGAATTGGTTCATAATCAGCATTAGAAACTAACTCAAAAGCCAAGTTTGCATTTGACTCCCAACTTCCAATGCAATACACTGCAAAAGAGTTGGCCCATATTTTAGAATTATCATATGATGTTGAGGTGACATTCAATCGATGCATGGAGGCAGGAATTTTTTAACATTGTCGAAATATGGAACAGATGGAGGGACTGACAGTTTGCTTTTAATATGCCTAGCTTCAGGGGCAAAAAATGCACTGATATTGTGATATTTTTGTCAACAACTAATAAACTCAACTAGCCTTTCTGTTCATATTCACATGATTTTCTACATGACCAAAACAAAAAATATCCCAATGCCTAGTCGAGGGGAAAAAGCCAAAGAGTTCTAAGTGCTATTCAATAAAGAAGCAGACAGAACCTTTCGCATTCACCCCATGCAGCGATCTTCGCAATGTCTGTAGTTGTGACATTAGACAAAGTGATTGTTGAAGAATAACAAATTTTAACAGTTGCAAACAGCAACATATAATCTTCAAAACAAGCTTATCCAAATAATTTTTACCTGGGGTAAAATAGCACACTGGTAGACAAACTTTATTTCACATGCATCTATTTCACAAACTTATCTATTTCACACATGACAGCTGCTTTCATAATCCCTTCAAAAGCTCCAGAGCAACATCCTGGCAAGAAAGTGTAGTTGTAAATTTAAGACTTGACTTATATTTGCTTGAGCATTAGCAAGGGAGCTATACCACGACCATTTGTTATGACTTTTGCATGTAGCAGCCCGGGATCGAACCCGGGGTCCCCCATACTTGGTGCTGATGCTCTACCGATTGTGATACCAGGTCCAGTTGTAATAAAATGTAAAGTCACACAGGAAAAATTAAAAGGACAAAAAATAGAAATGGGAAAAAAGATTGGAAAAAGGTAATTTGAGCTCAGTGTAATTAAGGTGCATCCTTGTTAAGATAAAGACAGAGGACACATTTACACAGAGCCCTATTGCACTGTGCTCCTTGTCCCATCTTTATCAACAATAACCAGATGTGGGTAAGGCAGGCTGGGATGCAGTGGAGTTGTTCTTTACCAGGTCAGACAACACATGGCCCAATTTAGTGAGGACTATTCCAATTAAATATGTATACCCCCTCTGGAAGGAACTTTCGTAATGTAAAAATTGTCACCTTCAGAAGTCTTTTTGTGCACATCTGGGTCGACACAAAAAGTTTTTTTATTGATGTATTGCATATATTTGCTACCATTTTTCAATGTCTGTGAACAAATATTTGATTAACTTGGCTTAAGAAGTTGACACCTGTGGGGGACTGGGGATGGACTTGCTGCACTGCTGTGAGCATTCTTGCTGTCCTTGCTATGACTCACACCAAAGATGGTCAATGTGTCATTATTGCCTTCACTTGCAATGTTAGTACCGGTAGTATTGTTACATTATTATGATAAACTATGATAGCATTATTCATCATTAATCCAGCTTATACTGAAAACAGCAGTTCCAGTTTAACTGGAAATGTTCGTTAGTGAATTAGATGAGGCAGCTAGCAGAGGCTTAAGATTACTCCACATTCAATATACATGTACCAAATTAAAAAGTTCAAATCTTAAAAAAGTTCCTTCCAGTAAAGAATTAATCAGAAAAAAAATGTCAATATCAAGAGCTAATTGGCACTGTAAAATTTGGCTATAGAAAAGAAGAGTTTTTCCAATATTTTTCAATGGAAAACATGTTACACCTTGGCTAGCCAATTTATATGTAAATGTTTATTTCTACACGTCTATTAGCCAATGCCACATGCAAAATATATTGGCTCTTGAGCTTTAGAAAAGAAGACTTTTTGAAAAGAAGACCTATTTTTTTCCCTTTATATTTATAAGGGCTGTCACAATAAGTGGGAAGCATACCTCAATATATTGTGATACATATAGAGCATATTGCAATATGTACCACAATATATTGTCATATTTGATCAAACTATTATAAGGAGCTTTTCGTCCAATTATAATGAGCAGAAAGAACAACAATTGCCGGAGTGTGAAAGAACGTAGCTTTATAACAGGAAAACATAGAAACAAGGAAGTATAAGGACTAGACAATAACAAAGTAATCCCAAACATCAAATTAACCGCAAAAAGATCCTGACAGTTTAGTGCAATGCACCCGGTGAATTTGGATGATGACGGTTCACAAGTGTATTAAGGTTGGTTGGACCACCACTGTGTCTTACATGCACATCAAAATGGCGACAAAATATGACACCTTCAACAATTTTCTCTGTTTTGCTCATCCTTTACCTAGAAGTGGCCCACATTACATCTCTTTTGTGATTTAATTCAGTGTTCTTTAGAAAAATCAATCGGCTCCATCATACTGTTTACATTTTGCAAAGGTTGTGTTCAATTAAATTACCGAACAAAAGGTAATGAAAATGTTTTAAGTATTCTGCAAAGAACAATACTATAACAATGTGACTACTTGTAGTAAATATTTAATTCCAATAAGATTCATGCTTTTATGCAACATTCATTTTTCTAAAATCCTGAAACGTAATTGTCACAACAAAAGTCAAAACCTAGTTTTAAAACCCTTATTGAACAAAATACCACAATTGCTAATTGTGTATGCTGCATTTCCCGAGCAGTTTAGAATTTACTCCCCTAACATGTATTTGACATCAGACAAGATTTTCAGTCGGTTATTGGTGATTTTTTTTTATTAACACCAGCACTTATGATGCACAAACAGTTGCCGCAACCAAATTTTATAAAATATCTAAAAAAAAAACTGGTATGTTCATTGTGCATCACAGTACTGTATTGACTCGCAAAGTACCAGTATACCACAACAGCCCAAATATTTATACTGAAACCATGTGACCCCTAGGGCCGGGTTCATTTTGACACAAGGGGCATAATTTGAACAATCTTTCTAGAGATCTACTAAACAATGTTACATGCCAAATATCTAGGTTCTAGGGATTAGGGCTTTAGAAGACTTTTTAAAGTTTTCTCTATATATTTATTCAAAAACATGCAACCCCTAGTGCAGGGCCAATTTTGACCACAGGGGCATAGTTTGGGCAATATCAGTAGAGGTCTGACAATCCAAGTATCAAAATTCTAGACCAAAAAGCTTTTAACAAGAAGGTATTTTCTTTCTCCCTTAGGCTGACATGGTTATTAAGAGTTCTGCATGAAATTACATTCCTTGAACAACTATGGTAGAGTTTAAGCAAAGAACATCAATGCAAAGTTTTATTAATTCTGGTCAACTGGTTAAGGAGGAAATGTCGTTCAAAGCAATCGATGACGCACGCACGGACGATGGCCATCAGGCACACAAAAGCTCACACTGAGCAATATGTGCTCTACGAGAACTATGTGCTCAGGTGAGCTAATAACTATACAGAACTGTGGGAAGGAACACAAAAGCTCGAAATAAACACTGCATATAACTGGTGCTGATTCTTTGAATATTACGTACATTATAGGCATGGTACATATAGCAACATTAAAAGCATAATTAATACCCACAATGACTGACTGTCAACAATCAAGGAGCATCCCAAAACTGTATGCTTAGCATAATCATTCCTCTATAAACTTTGTATGCTGGGTTGCAAAATATTGTTATTCAAATTATCAGCAAAAGACAGTCATCATTAACACAAACAGTCAAAACTGAAAGAAAAATCAACATAATTTACATACCTTGGCACGGAAAAATGGGTAATCTTGGTGCATTTTTCTAGAAGACATTATTGTTAGTCAATATTGGATGTTGCTGTCAATGACTTAATGAAATGATCAAAAAAGCAACAAAACAGATTGCTCAAGACTTCAGTCAGTGATGACACGCTTAAACTGGGCTCTGTATTGCTAGAGAACTTCCGATAAAACACACATTACGATATGGGATAAGAAATATTTAATACAGCAAGTTACATAGTATTTAAATGAAAGTGTAGGAATCAGTTTAAAAGGAAAATTTTGAAGACAAATAAAATAATATGTAAAACCAGATCTAGCTAAAGAATCATCACATTATCTCTAAACAACATTAAAACTACTACAATTGTATAGTTAAAACCTACTCAAAACACTAAGGAAACCAATACATAGTGCATAGTAATTCTCATCTGAACAAATTGAAATGAAAACAAAATACCATTTTTATATGTATAGTTTGAGTCGTCCCAGTATATCGTATACAGTAACAACCATATCCTTAAATATTAAAAAAACCCACATTTCTAGGGTTTGATATAAACAAATGTTAAAATTATTATGGGCAAAGGGTACAAAATGTTCACTCTACCTTACGCCAAAATGCTGTAGGGTCCTTATAGTCAAAGCGGACTTCTTCCCCTTTCAATATAAGCCGATTAGCGTATACAGCAAGCTTAGGTTCATTATACACAGTTTCTTTGACAATCACCTTACAATTTGGTTTGCGACTGTCATTGATCATCCTACCACAGCCATGGCCATGAGTGGAGTCGATGCTGTAAACAAACAAGAGTGCCTTAAGAGGCAAACAACTTTGGCAAAGTTGCCATAAATAACATGCACCAGGGTTTTCCCTGACGCACTAATTTGTGCGTTTTGGCGCATATTTTCGACAGATGACCCGCAAAATGAACTTACATTGCGACACACTGGACGCACAAAATGAATTAATCCACAGCCATAATTTATTGTCTCCAATGACATTGATCTTTGTCAGCTCGTCAAACTGTTGCAAAAAGCATTTAAGTATCAATTTGCTTCAGTTAGACAAAGTATTTTGTAAATAAGCGTCCATTATTTGTTGTCTTTATACTGCTATCCGATCCGCTCAAACGATACATGTACTGCGTTTAGATGACTGAGAACCAGTAATTCTGTGTACTTAGACGCTGTTTCACGTTCAGCATTTCTTTAAAGCGTCGCAATAGTTAATGATCGTTAAGTTTAGAACGCGGCTAAAACCGGCCCGTGAATACGCTACATTACAAAGGTTTGGATGAGTTTTATCTGCATTAATCTTTTAGAACATAGTAAGTCATACATTGCATATTAATTTTAAGCAAATATATGTTTGGCTTAAGAAACCAAACGGTCTAAGGCAATATATTAAAAACACTACAAGGTCAAATTTAACGTTATGTAGGAAAGACATGTAGGTTGAACCAATATGAGTCCGAATACATAAGTTTGGACTGGTTTTTGTTTTTTTGCAACAAAAATCCAAAAGTGAACCATAAACAGTTCTAAAAATGTAACCATTCTTTCAAATAGTCTCAGTCCAAGCTGACGACGTTTTTTTCAAACAAAACAAAGTAAATCATCAACTCAGCCTGAAAATGAACCCCTGCCCGGTCCGAGTTCGCAAAAAAACCCACTAAAACTAGTAGACCCCGTGGTTTTTGTTTTGTTTTAAAAGTATAAAACATAAATGAACAATTTCTGTTTTTAAGGTGCAAGACTATTAGTAAAGTAATTATATAATGTGACCCCCCAAAATTTACCAATGACCCCCAAATCATTAACCTAGGGGGACACTTGTGACCCCCCTAAAAAATTTTCAAGGGAAAACCCTGCATGCACTACCATCAGGGAGTTTTACGTCATAATTTCAAAGAATTTTACATCTTTTTTATGTAATAGTGTGTCGGCTAGATCTTGAATAATTTAAAAATGTATGTGCTTAAATAATCTTAACATGCATTTTCATTCACTGTATAAGACCAATAAATAAAATAGCACAAATTGTAAACAGAAAGATGCACTTGTGGATTTTTAAAAAAAAAAGATTCTTAAATGTTTATATATTTAACTTTTAAAACAATTTTTACTTAGGAAACTCTCATCAAAATTAAAACCTAATACTCAATGACAAATTGACCATTGTAGTTGACTCAATCAAAACACTGTATAAAATACATAAACACCAGCAGTAACAACAAAACAGACTGTTTAGGCATTAAGCTGAGTGAAAACAGCTCTGCTTTACTGAATTCAAGCTCGTTCTAATGCTTGGCTGTATAGTCTTTGTTACAGTATGGTAACAATTGTTAAAGTAAGTTTTGTAAAAAAAAAAGTTTAAAGGTCGGTCAACTGCAGCTCAAGGTACATAGTCATAGGTCATTGGAAAGATCTTGGACTAAGGAGCATATGTGTGACTATGAATCTAAATTGTGACTATGAACTAAATTTGTTCAACATATACAAAAGCCAAACTAACAAACCATACGCCCTATTAATTGATTGCGGGAACTGCTTTATGACCTCCATCTACGCAGTTAGATACTTCTCTTGAAAGTTATTTTCTCATAAATTGTTTATGTAGACATTAAAATAGCCATTGTATACTCAGTATCTTCTCATGCATGAAGCTTCTCTAAATCTTTGTGAGCTGTAAACATCAGTAATCAGAAATCAGTTATGCTTAAAAAAGGAATACTACTGCTTCAGTTTTTATTGTGGGTCTTCTATGTGAAAAGTCATTTGCTGGCAGTTAACATCCATGTGATTTGCCTAGATTTAGTATCGATTTAAAATGTCACAAAAGTTCACCATGAACACACTCTACTCAGGTGAGATAAAAACAAACTTAAAATGGAAGCATCATATCTTAAGATTTCTATTATAACTTTTTTTACCAAACCCCTTACTTTTATTAACACAAACTGGGACCCAATCTTACTCAATTATTGACACAAAACTGTCTGCATTCATCAATAAATATATGACAGATCTGATTAATCTTTCAGACTGTACTTACCAAAGTCTCTTCCCTTTATGCCTGAAGAAGAAAAGAAGCTTCCTTCCTTTTCTGGCAATGTGTTATATCTTTCCTCACCCTCTTTCAAAGACAGCAGTTCCCCTTCATAATAACAGATCAGCTGATCTTTTTCAATATTTCAATTGCAAAAAACCAATCCTGA
>CM017558.1:9628461-9713865 GCA_007844125.1 Sinonovacula constricta | reverse complement strand
AACAACACTAAGTGCGTTTTGATACATTTACTTTTATCAGTTTATGCATTTAAATGATAAGTTAATTAAAATCACTCATAAACAAGGTAAAATAACACGGTAAATAATAGGTTTATATATTTGTAGATGTAAAGTGCTTTCCGTTTGAGGTTTATGCGAAATTTTAATATAGTAAGATTAGGTTGTCTTTTAACTTATCCAAAACTATGGCGATCAAATGTTTACAGATCAAGAAATATACATAAACGATATGCTAATGTGACAAACATTCAAAACAGAATACAAGTTTTAGTTGTGTTATCTTTGACAGCTTCGGATAGGTAACCATGATGTTAATCCGAGAATGTGTAAAGAATTAAAACTGTTTACAGGTCAACCATTTGATACAGATGCTACCATCAACCGCCTTTTGCTGAAAATAGTTTAAAATATTTAATACGAAATCAGTGTTTTAAAGTGGTGATAACGTAACATATATTATAAATATCCAGAGAGTTGGCGTATATGTACTTTGAATGCACTTAGGTAAAAACATGCCATGTAACAAAAAATTATGTTAACTAAAGTGCATGTTGGTATGTTCAACTGTTATATTTTATATGATCTTTTTCGTACATGGTATGTTCTTCGATAATTTCACGTCCGTATGTCAGTAGATCATTTCATTAATTGAAAAGCATGCATACTGTGTATACATACTCATCATTATTTTTAAAACGACAGGGTGACAGAATACAATCAAATAACAAATCAGTATTTTATAAATATGATTATATAGAAAAAAAGTATATAGATATATGAATAAATAATATCTGAATGATCAAATGTGCTGTACTGCCCATTTTTGCATCCGCGTCAATGTACGAATGCCGAAAGAAGTTACTTGACCTCTGTGTTGGACAAATTTTCATGTAATCATTGCGAACCGTTACACCTTGATATTCACAGCAATGTTCTTATGGATTATGTAGCCAATTCCAATCAGTAAACTATGTTACTTCTGCTTGCAAAACACAATTCCAGACAGGGCAAGTGTTATCCTTAGTATACATTGTTCATACATTTGACAAACATAAAACAAGAAAAGGAATGCTTTCAGAAAAGGGCATCATACACAAATAAATGCATGTTGCATTACCTTATACAACAGTAACAATGTTATTGCCAGTTCCCCGAAATAATGTTTGCATTAATTGAAATGAACTTAGCACCTGTAGTAATTAAACAGTTCCGACCTATAATAGATCATTTCCAAAATGCTGTTGACGCGTACGTCATGTGTATGCATATTTCTGTGTTTAAACTTTCTGAACTTACATATGCTCTCAGATTAAACAAAGTAGCATGGTAATGTTTTAAATCCTCTTTAACAATAATAATTTAATAAAACATAACCTGGTTATGTGAAGTAACACGTGTGTGTCATATTGCAATTGAAGCCATATGCTTCTGTACTTTCCATCTGATAATATTTAATAACATACTGCCAAAGACAGCTGTGGCATCGATTGATAAAACAATCAGTGTATGTTAATAAAACATAACTGGGTAAGTGAAATAACCTGGATGTCTCATATTGCTGTTTACACTCATGTCTTATTTTACTTTTACCGGGAAACATTTGATACATTTAATGAACACTCGTAATGTCGATTGATAAAACAATAAAGTACATAATTTAAAAAAACAACAACATAATTTGGTAGGTAAAACACGTTTATGTGTCACATTGCAATGCAAGCCAGCATTCAGCGTGCGTACAGCATGGTCATGTTTTGCCTGTAGTTACATTTAGAACTTTATATAAGAAAATCGCAACTCAAGGGCATAACGTATGAAATTAGTAATTCTTGGACATAACGAACAATCTTGGACAGGCTACGACTTAGAAGTCACAGCTAGGTGTAGGTAAGATATGAAAAAATGAAACCACACGAAGAGTGTATCCATGAAGTCGAGTCTAGTCTTAACGAATAAAAGATGTTAATTTGACCTGCTTCAGTATAGAGACTTGGATATGCATGTGTAGCTGTATATATTTTTAAAACATACCCGTGTGATGTACATTTGGAATTATTCATTACAGTTTAGAATTGATTTTATACAAATCATACAATAATTCATTGTTAGTATGCAGTGGACTCAAACTTTACGAGAAATGTTATGTTACTTAATAAAAGGTAAAAGCCATGCATAATATGATGAGGGCAAACGAAATGTGGGTCACTCTTGTTTATCAGATTGACAATAGCGTTCAGAAATGAGCGAGATAAAATGTAATGCATACAGTGCACACATCGTATTCATGCTCTCCAAGTACCCTTCAACCCCGCTCTTAAAGTGTTATCTTTCTACTGGATTTGGAATTACAAGATATGTATCATGTATAGTTGTACCTTTATTTCTTCTGTCACGACCAATATTAAAGGGTAATAGCAAAGGACAAGAAATGTTTTTTGTCGTTTTTACTCGACTCAATTTCACACAGTCATACATAAACAAACGATATGTTGAATATTAGCCAATGTATTTCGAATACCGGTAGGTTCGGTTAAATATTTTAGCTCATGTCATTGAACAAGGAAGACTTTACTAAGCAGCGACTAATGCATACAATGTCATGGATGACCAGTTCGCCCTTATATTTGCAAATCCTGATCGAATATACCCAGAGAATCTTTTCTCCTACCCAAATATAGAGGGAATTTTTACAGACATTAAATTGAATAGATCTAAACAGTTTCCGTTTTAACTGTGCAATGGAGAATATGAGAAGTATAAAAAATTAGTTAAAATTTAAATGTATAAATCTAATCATGGATTAATTCAACGCATTTTCTTTTTCATATAATTTCATGTTCATTGATATTTGAGCTGAAAGTCAAGAAAAAGGAAATTATTATTGTTTTATTTATTGGAAAGTTTTCACGTTTTAAACTTGTATTTTCGGGACGATTTTTGCCTGAATTTGCAAATAAGTGCAAGGGATTATGTAAGCCCTTTAAAACCTAGAGGTGGAAGAACTTGTGCTTCCTGAAACATCTCTGTAGAGGGACTCTGTCTGCATATGCTGAAATACACAGACACTATGCCTGGATATATTTACAAAAGTATACATGAAGAACTTCTAGATTTAATCAAATGTTTACAAACAAGAATAAGAATATATGACAAAGTCCTATGAGTATTGCAACATATACCAAACTCCGAAAAGGCACAGAACAAAGGTATTTCACATGCAAGTTAAGCGAAAAGTAAGAACAAATTTGTGATGAGTCATTTAAGGAAAAGAGCAAACCCGACAGTTACCGCCTTGGAACGGTTTCCCATAAAGTGAATGCTTGTTGCTATATATAAACACTTTTAAAAAAGAAGATGCAGAAGAATATGAAAATATAAATAAACATCCTTCTTTAACTAAAATTCGACTTAATGCCCCATAACTAAAAGTACTTAGGAAATTATGATGCACATTAACTTAAACCTTTAGCGTTCGTCGGTAAACCATCAACTTTCTCATGTATATATATATAGATATATATATATATATATATATATATATAATATATATATATATATGTTATGTATATATATATATATATATATAATATATTATATATATATATATATATATATATATATATATATATACATTTCAAACTCCGTGACGTATTTCCTTTTACGTAAGCTCTAGGGACATTTGTTGACAAAAACGTATTGTGACAGTTCAGGCAGAACGATATGGCAAATCCGAGATTCCAAGGTAAGGATATCTCAAATTCAAATTAACTCACATTATTTCACCGATTGTTCTTATTTCCATAATAAGTGAACGTTTGCTTTTTGTGTTTGTGGATTAATTGCACTAGAGGCTGTATGCTTGAGTACGTCTCTGCTGTTTGTTAAATGGGTTGCATGCGATTCATATAAACACTGGGTCCATTTGTCCTTCATTACTGCTGTGAAAATAAGATTTCAGAAGGGAATATATAGACAAGTGTGTACATTGCGTTCTTCAAAACATTTACATGCATGAATGCTGAACATTGATTTGTGAAATGTAAATAAAAATATGAAACATGTTGTTTTCTTTTGTTTCCAACATTTATATATTGCTATTTAGTATGCGAAACAACTAAGACTAAATGTACACCGCTTTACTTCTTCGCAAAAGTTAATTATTACAAACGGAAACAGTCAATCAAAGGCGTCGTTTCTAGTGTCTGTCGAAACGTAATGGCGTTTAAACGTATCTCAGACGGACTACTTTCTAATGCATGCCGCAACTGGAGTTCAAACGTCGTCAAGCGGTATAAGATTTTAAAGTTTACGAGACGCAGTTTTTACGGCAATAGTAAAGTTGAAAGGGATTTAAATTTGAAAATAACTGCAATTCATTGAGTAACGCAAATGCCTCGAAAAAAACTAAATATATGAGGGGTTTTTTAACATCAAGTTACTCTAACTTTTGAACCGCGTCCCTCAAAAGCTACGTCATATAAGCACACACAGTATAAAGTACTCCACTCTCTACACAGTTTAGTACATTTACCTCTGTTACACTGCTAAAGTATATTGACTCACGTTGCTGAATATTATGTAAGGTAAAACGCCGATTAGATGTTAGAAAATGATTTTTCAAAAATGGAAAATGATTTCGTGCGTCCATGTCTTAATTGGTAAAGATAAATGTTATTGTATGAGGAGGTGACTTCCTGTAAATGCAATACAATGAGAGATCAGCTGAAGCATAGCTGTATAGGTACAAAGGTTACGAATACCTTGTGAGCATACTAGTATCTACATGTCAGACATTCCCTAATATATGATAAAATCATTGTGTTTTATTTTTTCAACAATAACGTTACAAGTTTTATTTGTTAATGATCAAATAGTCAAATACTGTTAAATGCATACGTTGAGTAACTTGTTTCAAGGCTGAACCAGGGACGCGTAAAAAGTTGATGTAGGTGGCGGACTTATACATGCCATTCGTAAACGAGCGGATCTAATAATATGACTGGACACACGTTTTAATATTTGAACTAGTTAAAGCTGAATCATTTTATTTATTTGTTTATATTATTTGTTTATAGTTGTTTATATTGTAATTCTAATACGTTTTAAAGAGACTGCACACACACACACCACACACACACACACACACACACACACACACACACACACACATACGTGTTTAACGTGCATGGTAGCACGTACTCATTGGACAAGCTATGTAGCACACTGGTTTCCTATTATCCTACCACCGCGAAACAAAGGATAATAGTAAAGGAAAGTAACATGTTACACCAATTGGATAAAATAATAAGACTTAAAGCAATTACTAAAAATACACTCGATGCCGATTTCTTCAGCAGCATGTAGCACTGTGGTTTGTAGCACCATATGCACGTGCTACATAGATAAATCTCCACATGTCATGTGTGTGTGTCACTGCCTTGTGAATTTTAAAATAAGTTGAACTAAAAGGGTCTTGGGGTACCCGCTTGGATACAGAAAAATTAAGAATTATATATTTTCTTTTAACGATTTGATGGTGCATGAGGTTTTATGCAAATGTAGTAAATATCCTATATTGCACCTCGCGGAAATTTTGTGATTTTAAACATTATCATCATTTGCAAAATTCGAAAATTATAATTATTTTAATTTAAGAATGGTATAAAAATTATCGATAATACCCATGTCCGATTTTAGAAGTTTGGCTCTAGAAAATTGATTCTTTAGTGCAAAAGGGAACAATTTTTCAGCATTTATCGAGGCCATTCACACTTGGTCAGTTTTCTTCATCAAATGCAATGTGCTGTTATGTTAACTGTTGCATCAACGACCAGGCTACTTAAAACAATATATTATTGTTCAGAGTTCCGTTGAGTACTCACATTCGAGAACGTCGCATTGCCTGGTGCCTCAGCCTCCGTGCATGAATGAAGTCCTATGTGGTAATATCTCTTTATGCATATAATAGATAATTGCTTGGACCTTACCTCGCGGACATGAGGAAAACGCACAAACAAGTGGTTTGTCCAGACTTATTGCAGCTAGTAACACTTTTTGAAACATCATAAGCAGACAAGATGTCACTGAAAGTCATAGGCGTTTAACATACTGGTAATCAAACCTGTCTTCAAAGACCACTCAGTGGATAACCAAAAAGTGGTTATTGAAATCAGGTGTTCTTTGTTAACAGGTGAATTTGTTCTTTAAAATAGTCAGTGGGATTAACAAAATGTGGTCTTAAACCAGGGGTGGTCTTTGATTACAGGTTGCCGTTAAGCAAGGTTTTTTCAGATTTAACTCGATGTACCAGTTTTTTGCCACCCTCATCTCCCAACCCCGACCGAGATTTTAACTTGGCCTAGATATTGTCAAGACAAACATTATGACCAAGTTTCATTAAGATCGGATAAAAATGTGGCCTTCAGAAAGTTGGACAACGGTTCAGACATCCTGCATTCTTATGAGCCAATCATGAGCACTCCAGCTCGTGGTGAGCTTATGAAAATTCAAAGCCAAGTCATGATATGTGAAGATTTTATTTTTGTGACAATGACAAGGAATGCAGAGATTTTGTTGCACACAATGGAATGTTATAACAGTCATGTATATATTATGAAAGAAATAATAATGTTTCCAGTTAAAGAGTAAAATTGTCATCTTCACAACAATACTTTCTAAGTATGACAATTGCGGATATCAATCTACTGAATAAAGGTCAGAATAAAGTAATGCTTAAGCAAACAATAAGTGTGCAAACATTTCTGTAGATCTTCCTCAAGAATGTTGTATTGGAAAATTTAACATTTAATGCACTATAATGACATTAAATTTCTTATGCTTGATATTTATCATTGAATGAAAACAATCAACACGAGAAACAACACACGGCTTCTAGAAACTAATATGCATGATACTTTCAATTTCTGTGAAATAGAATTTTTTTCAAAGTAATACACACAATCATATTGTCAAATAACACGTTTTATGAACAACCTGACTAAATATATTGATGCCATCGAGAAATAAACTCAATTGTGGCTTGGCTGAAAAACTCATTAACTCGAGCGTTTTTTTTTTAGAAAAAACATCCACAGACAATACATTGTAAATGTGCGAGATTCACTAGTCATCTTTCATATCACTGTGACATGACTGAAACTACCACCACTACCACATTTTTGCTTGAAATTATTCCTCACATGGTTTTTCCAACTGTTAAAAAATTTGGAAATTTCAAGGACAGTAGCTCTGCTTAAAAACATCCAACTGTAACACACCTTAACATGTATTTATGCTTGTACAACTGTATAGAGTATATACAAGTATTACAATGATACAATATGTGTTTTATCTAACCAAGAATATGAAAAGCTACACTTGATAATAATAATTTCTGTGGAGTTTCTTTAAAATACATTTAGCACTTATTGTGATACGCCAACAACTTTGCAACATTTTAAACTCAATGTCTTAAAAATCATTCAACCAAAACACATCTACATGTATAACATCCGTAACTACACTTGCTCCAAGTAGGGCAACATAATATGTTTAAACTAACCAAGAACATACACAGCTACAAAAATGTGGACAAATAAATCTGCAGAAACCACTGAACCGTAAAACCTTATGATATCCTCACTAAGCTTGGTATAAATACATCATAGCAACAAAAACTGACAAGTGTTTAGGGGATATGCCAAATTTTTATTAAATTAGGCAGACGAAAGGGCACAATTTTGCTAAAAAGCATGCGACCAAAGTACTTCAACAGTATGCATGACTACACATGGTAGCAAATATTGTTATGAAGTTTCGTCAAAATCTGACAAGCAATTATTATTACAGAGAAATGTCCAATTCTATTCAAATTTTAAAACAAGAGCCATAATTCTGTTAAAATCATCCAAATTGATCATCCACAACTCAGTTAAAACTAATCCAACATCTTAATAAAATGGATAAGTAAAGTTGGTAACAATCATTCCATGTCAACACTAGTTATGGAGAAATACCCGTGTGTGTTAAGATTGGATCAATATAAGGAATGTAACTCCTTTCATCAACTGGAACACTTTAATAACATGCATACAAATACTTGGTAACATTCATCCATGGCTGTTATGTCAAAATCAGTCAAGATCCAATGGAGAACTGCTCATTAGTGTTAAATTTTGACCCCTGAATACATGTTTAAATGATCCAAACAATGCTGACAATATGCTCAACTAGGCTTGGTATCAATATATCATAGCAAGTATAACTGAAATTCACCCAGTGTTTTTGGTGGAGATGCGCACATGGACTCTGATCCATCCATCCAAATACAAAAACAAAGTGCGGGAAAACATAATTAACTCCTTATACTTAGAAACAGTAAAGTGCATATCATGCATGAAAAGCTAACATCAAAGAAATTTAACACAAAAATAGCATAATAAAGTGTATGTGTTTCATTTAAAAGAACGAAAATACTTTTGTACACGTTAGTAAATTTAAGCCACTTAATTGACAAGAAAATGCTTGATGGTCAAAACTACAATACATGGAAGTTGGAAAATGCTTTCAACACTCTACCATGTTACAAACTTTTAACATAAATTGAAAATTATTTCTGAGAGAACTTTCATTTAGCACAAAATGTTCCTCTAACTATTATTAACTAGGCATTTCAAAAATGCTTTTACATGGACAATGTCATATAAATGCAGATAATGCAAAACTAATTCAATGAACTAGAGCACTTGTTTCCACAAAAACAGTTCACCACTCCCCAGCACAACTAAAAATGAAAGAACTGTAGCTCAAGCTATGCAGAATTTGCACTTTTTAAACGGCTTAATTGGCCAGTGACCTTCTTATGGAGTCAACCAAAACAACTCCCATATTGTACATGTAAGCTAAGCTAACAATACTAAAATCACAGTTATTTTTTTTTTTACTCCAAATGACTCCACATTTCTGTTGAAACCTTCCCCTATTCATCTATTTTTGGTTAGCATGTTTTTCAACTGAAATTTTATATTCAACCATGATCTTTTCTGAAGAATCTGGAATTTTGTTTGTGCTGTACAAATTTCTCTTTTCCCAGGCAGTTGTCGTTCTGTTCCACTCAAATAATTGCTAAAGGCACTGTAAATAGCCTTTTTTTCGTCTATGCTCCAAGCTACATGCACTTGTTTTTTCTTTCC
The DNA here is from genome assembly GCA_007844125.1 of Sinonovacula constricta. Classification (NCBI taxonomy): domain Eukaryota; kingdom Metazoa; phylum Mollusca; class Bivalvia; order Cardiida; family Solecurtidae; genus Sinonovacula; species Sinonovacula constricta. Next base: position 9,704,653 of record CM017558.1, on the reverse strand, counting down.
TGAAATAAAGGAACAGTGTTAACCTAGTAGCACATGTGTTTGAGATTTGCAAATGACACTAAGTCTTATTGAGGTTATAATTAATTTGTATTTTAAATCTGTCAATCGTTGTAGAAGTTATTAGCCCGGACAAACTACATCCAGACGCACACAAACACAGGCTGATAGATGCACAAACAGACACCGAACTGGAATAATTGATTGCTATGTCTCGCTCACCAGAAATGAAAATGTGTACATGAGGAATGCCAAGCAAAAGCCAGCCTGATATCATTTTCACCAGTGTAGGCCATAATCAGCCTGCATGCAACAGCAAAGACTAATCAGATCTCTTAAAGTGACTATTACATAACAAAGTCATTGCCATAAATATCCAATCATAAAATTTGCTTCAAGAAAGTATAAACTACTGTTAAAATATTTTATTATGACAAGACTTTGATCTCACAGGATCTTACAGTGTAGACAATTACGAAACAAGAAATAAAAAACAAAACATGAAGTATCGTAACATCTCACCTTTGCCTCTGGACAGAATCTGGGTGTGCGGGTTCTGTTTAGACGTCTCTGGTTCACAGACATCTGAAATTATGATAAATAGTAAAACATGTTGGCTTGAAGTAATTTCTTATTACCAACAGTAGTGGCGTGGTTTGTTGACCATTGTGTAAGTGCTACATAGGGTGTGAGTGTTCTTAAGTGCTACATAAACTGTGTGTGTAAGGAACCAAACATAGCAGTAAGGAATCAAATGAATGGTAATCAGTCATATAATCTCATAATCATTCTCATCATCATCACCAGCAGCAGTAGTGCGGCTGAACATGTACTGCTAACTGAAGAAAATCTCATAAAGGTATCCAGAAAATGTGTTTGTTTGTTCATTTCATTGAACGTCTCACTCAACAATTATGGTCATATGGAGACGGGCGCCTCACCCTGGCCAGGGGTGGCAATGCCGGGAATTGAACTCACGACCCCCCCCACCCTCCCCCTTCACACTTGCGAGTCAAAGGCTCTATCAACAGAAATACCCGGAAGGGTTGAAATAGGAATTAAAAAACATCACGTAAGGTAACAACTAACCTTTACCAGACAGCATCCTTGAGGTCAGGGCGACTGGTGGGCTGGTCTGGGATTTCATTGGAGAATGTACCTTCCTGTGCGGGTTCTCTTCTGGAGTCTCCTGTTCACCACAATCTGAAATCATGATAAATGGTAAAATATGTTGGCTAGAAGTGGCTCCCTTGCTTAGCTAAGTCTTTACTGCTACATTTACCATGTATTTTTTCATATATATTTGGTGGCCTGTTGTCATAACCAATGTTCCTGGATTTCCAACCAGTATTAAGCTCTCTCTCTCTCTGCAGTTTACAGACACCTTTCCCACATGAAACAGGGGTGAGAGACGTCTGACCATTAGACACAATGTCCATCATAAAATCATCACAGAGATAGTGACGGCTGGGGTTTGAACTCACAGCCCCTGGATTGGATATAGTTTCAGGTTCATAAGGTGGAATCAAACACAAACCTATGGTCTCCACTGAATTTTTGGTACATGTATGAGTGTGTGACACAAATTTTGAGAGAATGCTCATATACCTTCTACATATTGGGCAGCAACAAATGAAGCCTGGGTGTCATCATTTGAGTATGCCGGTTCTGGTGAAGAGCGGTCATTTCCCACTGTTTCTGAAAAGCGATAATTGTTAGAAATGTTACTTAATTTAAAACCTATTTAATATACATTGACTGCAGAGCAAGCTCGTCCTTATATGATAAGAGTTACCCCAAATATCATTTGACAGTTTTCTACAAATTTTAAGCAAGGTGAGAAGGGCAAGAAATACATTTTATATGGTTGTGTTACCTGAATGGTTGCACTCAGTGGCAGTAATATCTACAATAAACTTTATTCATCTGAACTAGGAGATAGTTACTAGCAAACTCTCCTTCAAATTGACCGACTCACTTGACCCCTAGTGACCATGACCTTTGTGGTAGCGATCCCTAAGACTATACAGCTTTTCTACACAATATGTCCAACATCCCTATAAAGTTTAAAGCTAAGATCTTTACGAGTTCATTAGATATTGAACAGAATAGGTTTTCATATTTTGACACCTAGTGACCTTGACCTTTGAGCTGAACTGACTCTTTTTGTTTTTAAGCGTGTGGAATGTTGTTAAGCATTTTTGTGAAGTGAAGTAATGTAAAACTCCTAACTCAAGTAACTGAATAACGTGAAGGATGGAGGAATTTTCTGGTTGCACATAAGCATGCATGGAAAGCTGACCGACGAACATCACCAAATCTTTATCTTTTGGTGGGGATAATAATTACTTTCAAATACTGTATACAGTTATAAGCTAAAACATTATTTTGTCAAGGAATCCCTCTTGATTTATCATTCATTGTGTCATGAAAATCTCTCTTACCTTTGCTCACATCATCGAAATGTACATTGTGTGCATTTTGAAGATGACCTGACTCAGTAGCTGACAGAATGCATGCCACTTTTGTTAATTCTACTGCCCTGTTCGAAAGTCTGTACCATTTTTTATGTACATCTACTGTGTGGCCTAAATGGTCTGTTACCCAACGGAGCTCTGATTCCTTCATATCAAGTAACTGTAAAGTAGTAGCTAGGTATTTCCGCATCTGTGTCGCAGTCACTAACGACGGCTTTCGAAGCTCTGCAAGCTCACAAACCTCTCTCACACAGTCAGAACCACGAAGTGAATGCATCGAATTCTTGTAGAGCCTAGCAAATACATAAGGGTTACATTTGTTTGTGATGAAGGATTCTCTATGCTGCATCAACACATTAATTGCAGTGATGGTCTCTTCCGGAAATATTATGGGTACTTTCTTGCTTCTTGCTCCTTTCCCTTTCACAAACCCAAGCTTCAGTCTCTCTGCTAACTTCCTCTCTTCAAAAGGTAGTGCATCTAGTTCTTCTTCATGAATTGAGCTTCCTTCACATATATCTTGCCAGTTTTTTGTTCTTAATTTGCTTGGTTCTCCTCCTCTCCTGGCATTAAAAGTTATTAGCCTTGAAACTGTGAGTTTTGATAGCATCAAATACTTCTCTGCTGTTGGCTCAATACTGATTTCAGAAACAAGCGTGTTTATTTCAGTGACTGTCTTTTCTTTGAGTTTAGTAATATCACTTGTTAGCGGCAACAACTCCACTTGGTCCTCTTTCATTGTTTTAATACTCTGTGTACAGTGTTTGGCAGTCTTAGCCCATTCTCTATCGTACATTTTGAACATTTTCTCAGCATGTTTCAGCAAAACATCATCATTTTGGCGTAAAGCAATGCCCTCAGCAGCAGCGACAAGACCTTTAACACCTTGACCACACTTCAAAGCTATGTTAGGCTTTTCAACAACAACGATTCCACTTTCAGTGTATTTAAATTTGCTTAATGTCTTCACACCATTAACTATTTCATTCCAGTGTTCTGTATTTATCAAAACAATCCAGGAATAGTTTTCATTATTTGACAGCTCTCGAATGCTGATAAGTAGTTTTGCCAGTAGTCTTACTGTCCAAGATATATCACTATGTCCTTTTCCCTCCTCAAGTAGAGATTTTGCATAAGTACTCAACAAAAAATCATTTTTCACAAGAATGAAAACTTCGTCTTTCTTTCTCATTTTATCTAAGAAATTTTCAAACAGCTGTTCTGCCAATTTGGTTGAACAAGCAGCAGACTCTATCACAGTTGATATGGATGATATGGATGTTTGTATTACATTTTTTCCTCTTCCAAGGAAAATCGAAGCATGACACTTTTTCCCATGCCTCCATAACTGGTTTTTCAAAAAGTAACCATAACAGTGTGGACAAGCTGTATATTCCTCTGGTTTCCTTGTTTTACTTGTTCGTTTGAAAACATGAAGTTCCCCGCCAATGTCCTTGACTTTTGTGTTGTGCTTGAAGGTTCCTTTGTTTGAAATTATTCTCCAGATATTTCTCCTTTCTTTGGAACCTTTTGGTTTAGACAGAGCTTTTTTCACAAGTTCTTCATTAGGATGTTTTGCTGTAACATGCCGTGGTATGTCACAAACACGTTCATGACATATGAAGCAAGTGTGTTTCCTTTTCCAGTCTCTCTGTCCTTTTTCTAGAGTATCTCTCCGTTGTTCAACTGCAACAGCTGCAAAAACAACAAATTATAAACAAACAAGTAACTGAGTGTTCCATTGACTTAAAAAAGCATACAAGAACCATACAATCTATTATAGCAAATCCATTGCATGACCTCCAAATACATATTCAAAACATCAACTCAAATACTAAAGTCAATTCACATAGATGGAATGACTACTGTTAAACCTATTCCGTGATCAAGATTTTACAGCGAGTCCCTAGATCACTGACTCATTAACTTAGCTTAAGATGTGTTTTAGAACATATGGGTCATTGGAACTCTTTGACCTAGTTTATGTAACCCAGTTTTGATATTTTCAATATCATTCTGCATATACATGCATTTACATGTATGACTGTATAGGCAATAATGAAATAGGCAATGAAGAAAAATTACTCACTTGATTTTGAATCAGATATGGAACTTGACACATGGCTGCTCTGAATTACGACTGGAATGTCTTTACCAACCGCAGAGTCTGTAACAGGTAAACTGCTGAGTAGCAATTGGGGCATGAAAGGCATTTAAAAACTAATTTCAAAATGAAACGATATGTGAAAGAATCAAAAGTTAAAGGTTATAATTAGTACTGTCGATAGTTTTATACATATCAAACAAGGCTGCCAATATGACAACATTTCACTGAAATTAGAAACCATGCCAGTGAGTCTGTGAAAACATGAATTTTCATGGACATAAAATTATGTGGATTTGGAAAAATCAACAATATTGTTGTGTTGGGCACTTAAATTTGTGGGATTCTAACATCTGAACTAGAAAAAAATATTTTGCTGGAAAATGAAATCATAACAACAGTAGACATTAAACTGGTGTGACGTCATAAACATGCCTCAGTGAACTTTTCGTGACAGGGTAATCTGTCACTGTTTTCCATGACAATTAGTGAAAGGTCTTCTTTTCACACAATGACCGACGATGACAGAAGGTTTTAATTTAATCTGACTGAAATAATGAAACTGTTGGCATGCCAATTGGATTTAATAGTATACTTTTTATTGGCACTAGTGAAGTGTTAAAGCAAATTGAAATGTGAAATTTAAATAAGCCTGACTCATAAGTGGCAAATGAGTGTGCACTGTCAGGCACAGATGACAATAAAATTTAAAGTTGTCTACTTTTCCAACTCCCATAATAAAGAGTTGTTCCATTACGGTAATCAATTTAGGTATCACAATGAGATTAAGTGTGTGCCTTTCATCAAAATATTGAAGGCTATATAGAGAGTATCTTTAATTCTTGAAGAATGATACATTCAATGATGTTACGAAGCAACCGGGAAATTTACTTTATGTATATGTATCGAAAATATCAGCAACATTTCAGAATAGCCCAACAGATAAATGCATATTTACCATGATTTGCTTGCTCTGTATCACTGGAATCACTGTCAGAACTCACATCACCATCAGGTTTGTAGTCAGGATCATTATCAGAGTCATCCATCTCAGTATCAGAATAGTGCTCCATAGGTTGACTGAAGTACAGTTGATTTGTTTGTTTGAATGCCACTTAACATCACTCGTAACAGCAATTATGTTTTTTTTATAGGAATTAAATGTGGGTATTTTGTCCTTTATTGCTCAACTGAGAATCTAGCAAAATAATTGTATTTCAAATTTCAATTGGGAGCTAAGGGTTACTGTTGAAAGAAAAGTTCGTGCCAGACAAAAAGATAGATGAACAAAGAGAAATCAGAAATGATACATGTATCCATGACAGTTCAAGCTTATGGCAGATATAACAATCATTCACAAAAAATACTCACCACAAAGCTGGAAAACTGGGCACTATCTCCGAAAGATCACTAGCAGAGTCCTCAATCATGTCCACATCATCTGAGTAAATGATGAGAAATTTAATACAACACATTTATTGGTTTGGTTTTGTATGGTTTAACACCCGTATTTAACAGTCTTTAAGTCATGTACAGGCGGACAGTGCACCTTACCATCATTCCTGGGTAGTACCAATACTAGACACCATCCTCCATAAGCAACTGCCTACTTTCTCACTTGCAAGATTTATTCGACTCATGTGGGACTTGAACTCACACCCGTGAGAGGCTGCGGTTAACAAGCAAAACGCTGTAACCACTTGACTACAGAGGTGGCCAGCAACAAATTAATAAACAGATTATATGCATCCTAAGTGCTACATAGGATGCATGCGCATTCTTGAAGTGCTACATAAACTGTGTACAGAACAAAAAATCCCAGTGAGAATCTAATGAATGATCTTTCTAAAATTCCAAATCATCATCATTATCATCACCATCATCGGCAACATCAGCACCACAAACATTGAAGCTGTACATTTATTGCTTAGTGCTTACACTCATTAACGTGTAAAGAAAATTAGAAAGCAAGAATAAATAAAAATATGAAGTTCGCAAACAACTAACCTTCCCAAGATAGCATCCAAGAGGGCTGTAGATCTAATGGCACTGACAGAGATCTAGAGGTCAGGGTAATTGGTGAGGTAGTCTGGTAATTCACTAGAGAATGAATCTGGCTGTGTAGGTTCTCTTCAGATGTCTCGGTTCACCACAATCTGAAATTGTCATTGATAGTAAACAATGTTGTCTTGAAGCATTTACTTGCTACCCATACATAATCAAAGTTTACTCAAGCGGTTTGGTTTTTAGACCATTGTACAAGTGCTACAAAAGGACATGTGTGTTGTCTTTAGTGCAACATATACTGATATATAAGGAACCCAACATAGCAGTTTGGAAGAAAATGCTTAAACACTCCAAATCATCATCATTCTAAACATCACCATTATCACCACAAGCAGCATCAACACCATCATTGAGACACAACATTTATTACTAACAGAAAATCTCATTTAACTATCAAGAAAATTAGAAATAATAACTAACAAACATAAAGTAAGCTAACAACAAACCTTCACCAGACAGCATCTCAGATGGCTGTATAGGCGATGGCACGGACAGTGGGTTAGTCTGGGAATTCACTGGATAATGAACCTTACTGGGCAGGTCGTCTTCAGATGTCTTGGGTTCATCACAATCTGAAAATCAGCATTGATATTAAAACATGGTGGCTAGAAGCATTTCCTCGCTACCAAAACCCTACCAAAGTTATCAGGAGCTCCATGTACCAAAGTTATCAGTAGCCCTGTGGTTTGTAACCTATTGTGCAAGTGCTACAGAGGACATGTGTGTGTGTGTGTGTGTGTGTGAGGAACCGAACATAACAGTAGCTAATAAAATGAATGAATTTACTAACCCTAAAAATCATCATCATTCTATAGTCATCATCATCACCAGCAGCAACACTACTTACACAAGCGACACCGATACTTAACATGTATAGCTTACTGAAGAAAATATAATGAAGTGACAAAAATAAGAATAAGGAAACTTTATTTAAGCTAACAACAAACCTTCATCAGAGAGCATCCCAGAGGGCTGTAGAGGCGATGGCACTGACAGTTTGGTAGTCTGGTAATTCACTGGAGAATGAATCTGGCTGTGTAGGTTCTCTTCAGATGTCTCAGGTTCACCACAATCTGAAAATGTCATTGATAGTAAACAATGTTGTCTTGAAGCATTTACTTGCTACCCATACTCAATCAAGTTTACTCAAGCGGTTTGGTTTTTAGACCATTGTACAAGTGCTACAAAGGACATGTGTGTTGTCTTTAGTGCTACATATACTGATATATAAGGAACCCAACATAGCAGTTTGGAAGAAAATGTTTAAACACTCCAAATCATCATCATTCTAAACATCATCATTATCACCACCAGCAGCATCAACACCATCATTGAGACACAACATTTATTACTAACAGAATATCTCATTTAACTATCAAGCAAATTAGAAATAATAACTTACAAACATAAAGTAAGCTAACAACAAACCTTCACCAGACAGCATCTCAGATGGCTGTATAGGCGATGGCACGGACAGTGGGTTAGTCTGGGAATTCACTGGATAATGAACCTTACTGTGCAGGTCGTCTTCAGATGTCTTGGGTTCATCACAATCTGAAATCATCATTGATATTAAAACATGGTGGCTAGAAACATTTCCTGGCTACCAAAACCCTACCAAAGTTATCAGGAGCTCCATGTACCAAAGTTATCAGTAGCCCTGTGGTTTCTAAGCTATTGTGCAAGTGCTACATAGGACATGTGTGTGTGGAACCGAACATTACAGTAGCTAATAAAATGAATGAATTTACTAACCCTAAAAATCATCATCATTCTATAGTCATCATCATCACCAGCAGCAACACTACTTACACCAGCGACACCGATACTTAACATATATAGCTTACTGAAGAAAATATAATGAAGTGACAAAAATAAGAATAAGGAAACTTTATTTAAGCTAACAACAAACCTTCATCAGAGAGCATCCCAGAGGGCTGTAGAGGCGATGGCTACTGACAGTTTGGTAGTCTGGTAATTCACTGGAGAATGAATCTGGCTGTGTAGGTTCTCTTCAGATGTCTCAGGTTCACCACAATCTGAAAATGTCATTGATAGTAAACAATGTTGTCTTGAAGCATTTACTTGCTACCCATACTCAATCAAAGTTTACTCAAGCGGTTTGGTTTTTAGACCATTGTACAAGTGCTACAAAGGACATGTGTATTAGTCTTAGTGCTACATATACTGATATATAAGGAACCCAACATAGCAGTTTGGAAGAAATGTTTAAACACTCCAAATCATCATCATTCTAAACATCATCATTATCACCACCAGCAGCTATCAACACCATCATTGAGACACAACATTTTATTACTAACAGAAAATCTCATTGACTATCAAGAAAATTAGAAATAATAACTAACAAACATAAAGTAAGCTAACAACAAACCTTCACCAGACAGCATCTCAGATGGCTGTATAGGCGATGGCACGGACAGTGGGTTAGTCTGGGAATTCACTGGATAAGAACCTTACTGTGCAGGTCGTCTTCAGATGTCTTGGGTTCATCACAATCTGAAATCATCATTGATATTAAAACATGGTGGCTAGAAACATTTCCAGGCTACCAAAACCCTACCAAAGTTATCAGGAGCTCCATGTACCAAAGTTATCAGTAGCCCTGTGATTTCTAAGCTATTGTGCAAGTGCTACATAGGACATGTGTGTGTGTGTGTGAGGAACCGAACATAACAGTAGCTAATAAAATGAATGAATTTACTAACCCTAAAAATCATCATCATTCTATAGTTATCATCATCACCAGCAGCAACACTACTTACACAAGCGACACCGATACTTAACATGTATAGCTTACTGAAGAAAATATAATAAAGTGACAAAAATAAGAATAAGGAAACTTTATTTAAGCTAACAACAAACCTTCATCAGAGAGCATCCCAGAGGGCTGTAGAGGCGATGGCACTGACAGTTTGGTAGTCTGGTAATTCACTGGAGAATGAATCTGGCTGTGTAGGTTCTCTTCAGATGTCTCGGGTTCACCACAATCTGAAAATGTCATTGATAGTAAACAATGTTGTCTTGAAGCATTTACTTGCTACCCATACTCAATAAAGTTTACTCAAGCAGTTTGGTTTTGAGACCATTGTACAAGTGCTACAAAGGACATGTGTGTTGTCTTTAGTGCTACATATACTGATATATAAGGAACCCAACATAGCAGTTTGGAAGAAAATGTTTAAACACTCCAAATCATCATCATTCTAAACATCATCATTATCCCCACCAGCAGCATCAACACCATCATTGAGACACAACATTTATTACTAACAGAATATCTCATTTAACTATCAAGCAAATTAGAAATAATAACTAACAAACATAAAGTAAGCTAACAACAAACCTTCACCAGACAGCATCTCAGATGGCTGTATAGGCGATGGCACGGGCAGTGGGTTAGTCTGGGAATTCACTGGATAATGAACCTTACTGTGCAGGTCGTCTTCAGATGTCTTGGGTTCATCACAATCTGAAATCATCATTGATATTAAAACATGGTGGCTATAAGCATTTCCTGGCTACCAAAACCCTACCAAAGTTATCAGGAGCTCCATGTACCAAAGTTATCAGTAGCCCTGTGGTTTGTAACCTATTGTGCAAGTGCTACAGAGGACATGTGTGTGTGTGAGGAACCGAACATTACAGTAGCTAATAAAATGAATGAATTTACTAACCCTAAAAATCATCATCATTCTATAGTCATCATCATCACCAGCAGCAACACTACTTACACCAGCGACACCGATACTTAACATGTATAGCTTACTGAAGAAAATATAATGAAGTGACAAAAATAAGAATAAGGAAACTTTATTTAAGCTAACAACAAACCTTCATCAGAGAGCATCCCAGAGGGCTGTAGAGGCGATGGCACTGACAGTTTGGTAGTCTGGTAATTCACTGGAGAATGAATCTGGCTGTGTAGGTTCTCTTCAGATGTCTCGGGTTCACCACAATCTGAAATTGTCATTGATAGTAAACAATGTTGTCTTGAAGCATTTACTTGCTACCCATACTCAATCAAAGTTTACTCTAGCGGTGTGGTTAATGGACCATTATGTAAGCGCTACATAAGGCATGTGTGTTGTCTTTAGTGCTACATATAGTGTGTCTGTGTGTGTAAGGAACCCAACATAGCAGTAGGGAATCACATGAATGATCGTTCTATCCTTCCAAAACAACAGCAGCAGTGCGGCTCAACATTTATTACTTACTGAAGAAAATCTCAATAAAGTATCGAGAACATTTGGAAATAAGAATAAACATAAAGTAAGCTAACAACAAACCTTCACCAGAGAGCATCCCAGAGGGCTGTAGAGGCGATGGCACTGACAGTTTGGTAGTCTGGTAATTCACTGGAGAATTAATCTGGCTGTGTAGGTTCTCTTCAGATGTCTCAGGTTCACCACAATCTGAAAATGTCATTGATAGTAAACAATGTTGTCTTGAAGCATTTACTTGCTACCCATACTCAATCAAAGTTTACTCAAGCGGTTTGGTTTTTAGACTATTGTACAAGTGCTACAAAGGACATGTGTGTTATCTTTAGTGCTACATATACTGATATATAAGGAACCCAACATAGCAGTTTGGAAGAAAATGTTTAAACACTCCAAATCATCACCATTCTAAACATCATCATTATCACCACCAGCAGCATCAACACCATCATTGAGACACAACATTTATTACTAACAGAAAATCTCATTGAACTATCAAGAAAATTAGAAATAATAACTAACAAACATAAAGTAAGCTAACAACAAACCTTCACCAGACAGCATCTCAGATGGCTGTATAGGCGATGGCACGGACAGTGGGTTAGTCTGGGAATTCACTGGATAATGAACCTTACTGTGCAGGTCGTCTTCAGATGTCTTGGGTTCATCACAATCTGAAATCATCATTGATATTAAAACATGGTGGCTAGAAACATTTCCTGGCTACCAAAACCCTACCAAAGTTATCAGGAGCTCCATGTACCAAAGTTATCAGTAGCCCTGTGGTTTCTAAGCTATTGTGCAAGTGCTACATAGGACATGTGTGTGTGTGAGGAACCGAACATTACAGTAGCTAATAAAATGAATGAATTTACTAACCCTAAAAATCATCATCATTCTATAGTCATCATCATCACCAGCAGCAACACTACTTACACCAGCGACACCGATACTTAACATGTATAGCTTACTGAAGAAAATATAATGAAGTGACAAAAATAAGAATAAGGAAACTTTATTTAAGCTAACAACAAACCTTCATCAGAGAGCATCCCAGAGGGCTGTAGAGGCGATGGCACTGACAGTTTGGTAGTCTGGTAATTCACTGGAGAATGAATCTGGCTGTGTAGGTTCTCTTCAGATGTCTCAGGTTCACCACAATCTGAAAATGTCATTGATAGTAAACAATGTTGTCTTGAAGCATTTACTTGCTACCCATACTCAATCAAAGTTTACTCAAGCGGTTTGGTTTTTAGACCATTGTACAAGTGCTACAAAGGACATGTGTGTTGTCTTTAGTGCTACATATACTGATATATAAGGAACCCAACATAGCAGTTTGGAAGAAAATGTTTAAACACTCCAAATCATCACCATTCTAAACATCATCATTATCACCACCAGCAGCATCAACACCATCATTGAGACACAACATTTATTACTAACAGAAAATCTCATTGAACTATCAAGAAAATTAGAAATAATAACTAACAAACATAAAGTAAGCTAACAACAAACCTTCACCAGACAGCATCTCAGATGGCTGTATAGGCGATGGCACGGACAGTGGGTTAGTCTGGGAATTCACTGGATAATGAACCTTACTGTGCAGGTCGTCTTCAGATGTCTTGGGTTCATCACAATCTGAAATCATCATTGATATTAAAACATGGTGGCTAGAAACATTTCCTGGCTACCAAAACCCTACCAAAGTTATCAGGAGCTCCATGTACCAAAGTTATCAGTAGCCCTGTGGTTTCTAAGCTATTGTGCAAGTGCTACATAGGACATGTGTGTGTGTGAGGAACCGAACATTACAGTAGCTAATAAAATGAATGAATTTACTAACCCTAAAAATCATCATCATTCTATAGTCATCATCATCACCAGCAGCAACACTACTTACACCAGCGACACCGATACTTAACATGTATGGCTTACTGAAGAAAATATAATGAAGTGACAAAAAAAGAATAAGGAAACCTTATTTAAGCTAACAACAAACCTTCATCAGAGAGCATCCCAGAGGGCTGTAGAGGCGATGGCACTGACAGTTTGGTAGTCTGGTAATTCACTGGAGAATGAATCTGGCTGTGTAGGTTCTCTTCAGATGTCTCAGGTTCACCACAATCTGAAAATGTCATTGATAGTAAACAATGTTGTCTTGAAGCATTTACTTGCTACCCATACTCAATCAAAGTTTACTCAAGCGGTTTGGTTTTTAGACCATTGTACAAGTGCTACAAAGGACATGTGTGTTGTCTTTAGTGCTACATATACTGATATATAAGGAACCCAACATAGCAGTTTGGAAGAAAATGTTTAAACACTCCAAATCATCACCATTCTAAACATCATCATTATCACCACCAGAAGCATCAACACCATCATTGAGACACAACATTTATTACTAACAGAAAATCTCATTGAACTATCAAGAAAATTAGAAATAATAACTAACAAACATAAAGTAAGCTAACAACAAACCTTCACCAGACAGCATCTCAGATGGCTGTATAGGCGATGGCACGGACAGTGGGTTAGTCTGGGAATTCACTGGATAATGAACCTTACTGTGCAGGTCGTCTTCAGATGTCTTGGGTTCATCACAATCTGAAATCATCATTGATATTAAAACATGGTGGCTAGAAACATTTCCTGGCTACCAAAACCCTACCAAAGTTATCAGGAGCTCCATGTACCAAAGTTATCAGTAGCCCTGTGGTTTCTAAGCTATTGTGCAAGTGCTACATAGGACATGTGTGTGTGTGAGGAACCGAACATTACAGTAGCTAATAAAATGAATGAATTTACTAACCCTAAAAATCATCATCATTCTATAGTCATCATCATCACCAGCAGCAACACTACTTACACCAGCGACACCGATACTTAACATGTATAGCTTACTGAAGAAAATATAATGAAGTGACAAAAATAAGAATAAGGAAACTTTATTTAAGCTAACAACAAACCTTCATCAGAGAGCATCTCAGAGGGCTGTAGAGGCGATGGCACTGACAGTTTGGTAGTCTGGTAATTCACTGGAGAATGAATCTGGCTGTGTAGGTTCTCTTCAGATGTCTCGGGTTCACCACAATCTGAAATCATCATTGATAGAAAACAATGTTGCTACACGGAATTGATCAAAGTTTTCAAGAGCACTGTGGTTTGTTTGTATTGGTTTGATTGGTTTAATGCCCGTTTTTAATAAAGCTTATAAAATATTAACCAACTTTAAATTAACATTATTTCAATAAAGACAAAGTCTAGTCTAGATGTTTTACTATCAGAATTATGGCCTGATGGCAGACGTACGATACTACCAGCTTAGGTCTTGTATTTAAAAGAATCAAGTTATAGAAAGAAATTAAAAATCAAATATATACAAAGTTGACAAACAAAATGACAAACTTTTGTAATATTGACACTGTACAATGAAACTTGTATAGTAGCCGTTCTATAGAGTTATCCGAATAGTATCCGGATACTATATGCAGATTTCCGTATACCACCTTTGGTATTCGTTGACATCACTTATTAAAAGCATTAAAAGATAAACTCTCAAAACTAGTGGAAGACTTTCGAACAGAGAAACACCAACAATGAACAATCCTCCAATAAAATGATTCAATGTCACAAATGATTGATTACACAAAAGTATCTAATATTATTATTCTTTTGTAACATTTCTATAATGGAGAATTGGTTCATAATCAGCATTAGAAACTAACTCAAAAGCCAAGTTTGCATTTGACTCCCAACTTCCAATGCAATACACTGCAAAAGAGTTGGCCCATATTTTAGAATTATCATATGATGTTGAGGTGACATTCAATCGATGCATGGAGGCAGGAATTTTTTAACATTGTCGAAATATGGAACAGATGGAGGGACTGACAGTTTGCTTTTAATATGCCTAGCTTCAGGGGCAAAAAATGCACTGATATTGTGATATTTTTGTCAACAACTAATAAACTCAACTAGCCTTTCTGTTCATATTCACATGATTTTCTACATGACCAAAACAAAAAATATCCCAATGCCTAGTCGAGGGGAAAAAGCCAAAGAGTTCTAAGTGCTATTCAATAAAGAAGCAGACAGAACCTTTCGCATTCACCCCATGCAGCGATCTTCGCAATGTCTGTAGTTGTGACATTAGACAAAGTGATTGTTGAAGAATAACAAATTTTAACAGTTGCAAACAGCAACATATAATCTTCAAAACAAGCTTATCCAAATAATTTTTACCTGGGGTAAAATAGCACACTGGTAGACAAACTTTATTTCACATGCATCTATTTCACAAACTTATCTATTTCACACATGACAGCTGCTTTCATAATCCCTTCAAAAGCTCCAGAGCAACATCCTGGCAAGAAAGTGTAGTTGTAAATTTAAGACTTGACTTATATTTGCTTGAGCATTAGCAAGGGAGCTATACCACGACCATTTGTTATGACTTTTGCATGTAGCAGCCCGGGATCGAACCCGGGGTCCCCCATACTTGGTGCTGATGCTCTACCGATTGTGATACCAGGTCCAGTTGTAATAAAATGTAAAGTCACACAGGAAAAATTAAAAGGACAAAAAATAGAAATGGGAAAAAAGATTGGAAAAAGGTAATTTGAGCTCAGTGTAATTAAGGTGCATCCTTGTTAAGATAAAGACAGAGGACACATTTACACAGAGCCCTATTGCACTGTGCTCCTTGTCCCATCTTTATCAACAATAACCAGATGTGGGTAAGGCAGGCTGGGATGCAGTGGAGTTGTTCTTTACCAGGTCAGACAACACATGGCCCAATTTAGTGAGGACTATTCCAATTAAATATGTATACCCCCTCTGGAAGGAACTTTCGTAATGTAAAAATTGTCACCTTCAGAAGTCTTTTTGTGCACATCTGGGTCGACACAAAAAGTTTTTTTTATTGATGTATTGCATATATTTGCTACCATTTTTCAATGTCTGTGAACAAATATTTGATTAACTTGGCTTAAGAAGTTGACACCTGTGGGGGACTGGGGATGGACTTGCTGCACTGCTGTGAGCATTCTTGCTATGACTCACACCAAAGATGGTCAATGTGTCATTATTGCCTTCACTTGCAATGTTAGTACCGGTAGTATTGTTACATTATTATGATAAACTATGATAGCATTATTCATCATTAATCCAGCTTATACTGAAAACAGCAGTTCCAGTTTAACTGGAAATGTTCGTTAGTGAATTAGATGAGGCAGCTAGCAGAGGCTTAAGATTACTCCACATTCAATATACATGTACCAAATTAAAAAGTTCAAATCTTAAAAAAGTTCCTTCCAGTAAAGAATTAATCAGAAGAAAAATGTCAATATCAAGAGCTAATTGGCACTGTAAAATTTGGCTATAGAAAAGAAGAGTTTTTCCAATATTTTTCAATGGAAAACATGTTACACCTTGGCTAGCCAGTTTATATGTAAATGTTTTTTTCTACACGTCTATTAGCCAATGCCACATGCAAAATATATTGGCTCTTGAGCTTTAGAAAAGAAGACTTTTTGAAAAGAAGACCTATTTTTTCCCTTTATATTTATAAGGGCTGTCACAATAAGTGGGAAGCATACCTCAATATATTGTGATACATATAGAGCATATTGCAATATGTACCACAATATATTGTCATATTTGATCAAACTATTATAAGGAGCTTTTCGTCCAATTATAATGAGCAGAAAGAACAACAATTGCCGGAGTGTGAAAGGACGTAGCTTTATAACAGGAAAACATAGAAACTAGGAAGTATAAGGACTAGACAATAACAAAGTAATCCCAAACATCAAATTAACCGCAAAAAGATCCTGACAGTTTAGTGCAATGCACCCGGTGAATTTGGATGATGACGGTTCACAAGTGTATTAAGGTTGGTTGGACCACCACTGTGTCTTACATGCACATCAAAATGGCGACAAAATATGACACCTTCAACAATTTTCTCTGTTTTGCTCATCCTTTACCTAGAAGTGGCCCACATTACATCTCTTTTGTGATTTAATTCAGTGTTCTTTAGAAAAATCAATCGGCTCCATCATACTGTTTACATTTTGCAAAGGTCGTGTTCAATTAAATTACCGAACAAAAGGTAATGAAAATGTTTTAAGTATTCTGCAAAGAACAATACTATAACAATGTGACTACTTGTAGTAAATTTTAATTCCAATAAGATTCATGCTTTTATGCAACATTCATTTTTCTAAAATCCTGAAACGTAATTGTCACAACAAAAGTCAAAACCTAGTTTTAAAACCCTTATTGAACAAAATACCACAATTGCTAATTGTGTATGCTGCATTTCCCGAGCAGTTTAGAATTTACTCCCCTAACATGTATTTGACATCAGACAAGATTTTCAGTCGGTTATTGGTGATTGTTTTTTTATTAACACCAGCACTTATGATGCACAAACAGTTGCCGCAACCAAATTTTATAAAATATCTAAAAAAAAAACTGGTATGTTCATTGTGCATCACAGTACTGTATTGACTCGCAAAGTACCAGTATACCACAACAGCCCAAATATTTATACTGAAACCATGTGACCCCTAGGGCCGGGTTCATTTTGACACAAGGGGCATAATTTGAACAATCTTTCTAGAGATCTACTAAACAATGTTACATGCCAAATATCTAGGTTCTAGGGATTAGGGCTTTAGAAGACTTTTTAAAGTTTTCTCTATATATTTATTCAAAAACATGCAACCCCTAGTGCAGGGCCAATTTTGACCACAGGGGCATAGTTTGGGCAATATCAGTAGAGGTCTGACAATCCAAGTATCAAAATTCTAGACCAAAAAGCTTTTAACAAGAAGGTATTTTCTTTCTCCCTTAGGCTGACATGGTTATTAAGAGTTCTGCATGAAATTACATTCCTTGAACAACTATGGTAGAGTTTAAGCAAAGAACATCAATGCAAAGTTTTATTAATTCTGGTCAACTGGTTAAGGAGGAAATGTCGTTCAAAGCAATCGATGACGCACGCACGGACGATGGCCATCAGGCACACAAAAGCTCACACTGAGCAATATGTGCTCTACGAGAACTATGTGCTCAGGTGAGCTAATAACTATACAGAACTGTGGGAAGGAACACAAAAGCTCGAAATAAACACTGCATATAACTGGTGCTGATTCTTTGAATATTACGTACATTATAGGCATGGTACATATAGCAACATTAAAGCATAATTAATACCCACAATGACTGACTGTCAACAATCAAGGAGCATCCCAAAACTGTATGCTTAGCATAATCATTCCTCTATAAACTTTGTATGCTGGGTTGCAAAATATTGTTATTCAAATTATCAGCAAAAGACAGTCATCATTAACACAAACAGTCAAAACTGAAAGAAAAATCAACATAATTTACATACCTTGGCACGGAAAAATGGGTAATCTTGGTGCATTTTTCTAGAAGACATTATTGTTAGTCAATATTGGATGTTGCTGTCAATGACTTAATGAAATGATCAAAAAAGCAACAAAACAGATTGCTCAAGACTTCAGTCAGTGATGACACGCTTAAACTGGGCTCTGTATTGCTAGAGAACTTCCGATAAAACACACATTACGATATGGGATAAGAAATATTTAATACAGCAAGTTACATAGTATTTAAATGAAAGTGTAGGAATCAGTTTAAAAGGAAAATTTTGAAGACAAATAAAATAATATGTAAAACCAGATCTAGCTAAAGAATCATCACATTATCTCTAAACAACATTAAAACTACTACAATTGTATAGTTAAAACCTACTCAAAACACTAAGGAAACCAATACATAGTGCATAGTAATTCTCATCTGAACAAATTGAAATGAAAACAAAATACCATTTTTATATGTATAGTTTGAGTCGTCCCAGTATATCGTATACGGTAACAACCATATCCTTAAATATTAAAAAAACCCACATTTCTAGGGTTTGATATAAACAAATGTTAAAATTATTATGGGCAAAGGGTACAAAATGTTCACTCTACCTTACGCCAAAATGCTGTAGGGTCCTTATAGTCAAAGCGGACTTCTTCCCCTTTCAATATAAGCCGATTAGCGTATACAGCAAGCTTAGGTTCATTATACACAGTTTCTTTGACAATCACCTTACAATTTGGTTTGCGACTGTCATTGATCATCCTACCACAGCCATGGCCATGAGTGGAGTCGATGCTGTAAACAAACAAGAGTGCCTTAAGAGGCAAACAACTTTGGCAAAGTTGCCATAAATAACATGCACCAGGGTTTTCCCTGACGCACAAATTTGTGCGTTTTGGCGCATATTTTCGACAGATGACCCGCAAAATGAACTTACATTGCGACACACTGGACGCACAAAATGAATTAATCCACAGCCATAATTTATTGTCTCCAATGACATTGATCTTTGTCAGCTCGTCAAACTGTTGCAAAAAGCATTTAAGTATCAATTTGCTTCAGTTAGACAAAGTATTTTGTAAATAAGCGTCCATTATTTGTTGTCTTTATACTGCTATCCGATCCGCTCAAACGATACATGTACTGCGTTTAGATGACTGAGAACCAGTAATTCTGTGTACTTAGACGCTGTTTCACGTTCAGCATTTCTTTAAAGCGTCGCAATAGTAATGATCGTTAAGTTTAGAACGCGGCTAAAACCGGCCCGTGAATACGCTACATTACAAAGGTTTGGATGAGTTTTATCTGCATTAATCTTTTAGAACATAGTTAAGTCATACATTGCATATTAATTTTAAGCAAATATATGTTTGGCTTAAGAAACCAAACGGTCTAAGGCAATATATTAAAAACACTACAAGGTCAAATTTAACGTTATGTAGGAAAGACATGTAGGTTGAACCAATATGAGTACGAATACATAAGTTTGGACTGGTTTTTGTTTTTTGCAACAAAAATCCAAAAGTGAACCATAAACAGTTCTAAAAATGTAAACCATTCTTTCAAATAGTCTCAGTCCAAGCTGACGACGTTTTTTTTCAAACAAAACAAAGTAAATCATCAACTCAGCCTGAAAATGAACCCCTGCCCGGTCCGAGTTCGCAAAAAAACCCACTAAAACTAGTAGACCCCGTGGTTTTTGTTTTGTTTTAAAAGTATAAAACATAAATGAACAATTTCTGTTTTTAAGGTGCAAGACTATTAGTAAAGTAATTATATAATGTGACCCCCAAAATTTACCAATGACCCCCAAATCATTAACCTAGGGGGACACTGTGACCCCCTAAAAAAATTTTCAAGGGAAAACCCTGCATGCACTACCATCAGGGAGTTTTACGTCATAATTTCAAAGAATTTTACATCTTTTTTATGTAATAGTGTGTCGGCTAGATTTGAATAATTTAAAAATGTATGTGCTTAAATAATCTTAACATGCATTTTCATTCACTGTATAAGACCAATAAATAAAATAGCACAAATTGTTAAACAGAAAGATGCACTTGTGGATTTTAAAAAAAAAAAGATTCTTAAATGTTTATATATTTAACTTTAAAACAATTTTACTTAGGAAACTCTCATCAAAAATTAAAACCTAATACTCAATGACAAATTTGACCATTGTAGTTGACTCAATCAAAACACTGTATAAAATACATAAACACCAGAGTAACAACAAAACAGACTGTTTAGGCATTAAGCTGAGTGAAAACAGCTCTGCTTTACTGAATTCAAGCTCGTTCTAATGCTTGGCTGTATAGTCTTTGTTACAGTAGGTAACAATTGTTAAAGTAAGTTTTGTAAAAAAAAAAGTTAAAGGTCGGTCAACTGCAGCTCAAGGTCACATAGTCATAGGTCATTGGAAAGATCTTGGACTAAGGAGCATTATGTGTGACTATGAACTAAATTGTGACTATGAACTAAATTTGTCAACATATACAAAAAGCTCAACTCTTTTCTCTGAAAAGCCAAACTAACAAACAATACGCCCTATTAATTGATTGCGGGAACTGCTTTTATGACCTCCATCTACGCAGTTAGATACTTCTCTTGGAAACGTTTATTTTCTCATAAATTGTTTATGTAGACATTAAAATAGCCATTGTATACTCAGTATCTTCTCATGCATGAAGCTTCTCTAAATCTTTGTGAGCTGTAAACATCAGTAATCAGAAATCAGTTATGCTTAAAAAAGGAATACTACTGCTTCAGTTTTTATTGTGGGTCTTCTATGTGAAAAGTCATTTGCTGGCAGTTAACATCCAAGTGATTTGCCTAGATTTAGTATCGATTTAAAATGTCACAAAAGTTCACCATGAACACACTCTACTCAGGTGAGATAAAAACAAACTTAAAATGGAAGCATCATATCTTAAGATTTCTATTATAACTTTTTTTTACCAAACCCCTTACTTTTATTAACACAAACTGGGACCCAATCTTACTCAATTATTGACACAAAACTGTCTGCATTCATCAATAAATATATGACAGATCTGATTAATCTTTCAGACTGTACTTACCAAAGTCTCTTCCCTTTATGCCTGAAGAAGAAAAAGAAGCTTCCTTCCTTTTCTGGCAATGTGTTATATCTTTCCTCACCCTCTTTCAAAGACAGCAGTTCCCCTTCATAATAACAGATCAGCTGATCTTTTTCAATATTTTCAATTGCAAAAACACCAAATCCTGAGAAAAAAAAGACAACTGCATAAATCAAGAGGGTTTTCCATATGCCTTAACAAACACTATAGTATAAACTTGAAATCTGACCCAATCAAGCATGTTATAAATTTAGCATAGTATTTAAATAAATCTAAGAGCCACTGTGTTCAATTTTAAAATTAAATATAACAAGAGGGCCATGAAAGCCCCATATCGCCCACCTGAACACAACAGATGAAAACAAGAAACTTGCATTTTGGTAGCATCTTTAAAATGGTCATGAAAACAAACAGTATTCATAAACTGACAAAGTCATGCAATTTTTACCACAACAGGTCAATGATAGCTTAAGCTTTATTTTACTCACCATAAGATGACTAACCAAAGGAGTTAAGATTGGATAAAAATGTGGGCATTTACAATCCAATAGTTGACGACAGACAAAAAACGACAGACCAAAGGTGATTCCTGAGCATTGCTCAGGTGAGCTAAAAACAAGAGTTCTAATATATTGGATGGTTACCAACCTATATATCTATCAATAAACCTCACTGCCACTATTCCCAGCTCTTCTGCAGACTTGTGCTCCCTAGCAGCTGCTCCACTCCCTTTTCCTCGTAATCTCATTGTCTGAAAACCAATCATTAAAAGCTTTATCAGAAATTGATAAAACATTGGTTTTCCAAGAAATGTTCAAATAAAACATTCCATATAGTATTTTAAATTTAAGTTTTCTCTCAGTTTCATTGGTTTCTGGCTAATTAATGCCATAATTAACATTTCAAATACAAAAACTGTGCATAAAAATTAAACATCAGAAGGTTTCATTCATCCAAAACTATTGGGTCAATTTTTAACAAATAAACAATTTTATACATTTTTATTTTGCCACAACTTTATCAGTAACGATATACAGAATTAATGAAATCAATACAAAGTAACAGTCACCATTTGATTTGACTTTTTCCTTCAAAATATTTTTAGGATTCTGGAGTACAGGTGGTTTTCTGAAAAACAGTTTTATTTCAATACGTAAGAAACGTGGCCATACCACAAAACCAGATTTTCAACAATTTAACACCAATTGTTAAGCAGAAACCGTTTTCCTATTTATTTTAACAATAACCTAGACCTTGACCTGACTGGCCCCAAATCCAATCCCAAGCTAGGTCTTCATGCAAGCTTGCTATATCCAAAGTTTAAGCAAGATTAGTTTCTTCGAACTGAAGTTATTGATCGGAAACTGCTTTTCTATTTTTAGTAACAGTGACCTTGACCTGACTGGCCCCAAATCCAATCCCAAGCTAGCTCTTCATGCAAGCTTAGTTATATCCAAAGTTTCAGCAAGACTGGTTTATCCAAACTGCAGATATTGACCGGAAACCCTCTGATGCCATTTTTGGACCTTTTGGAAAATGTCAGAAACAGTGCATACCAGTTAATTTCGAGCTAGCGAACTGATTAAGCTTACTAAGATTTTTTACGTACCGGTAAACTGCAGTTGTCCCGGACTATTTTAACTTACACTATATTAACAATATAAGCCTTGTATTGCCACACTGATATTTTGTACCATACAAAAAGACAGTCATTTAAATGCCAGAAGTAGATCCTGTTCTTGCATTCGTCCAAGTGGTAGTCTATGTTTTTTATTTTGCAATATTCAACAATATTTAAGATCTGCCAACACTTTGGCATATAAATATAAACAACTGCACGGTCCATCATGATTACCATGTTACATGTGTATATCGAAGTTTAATACTTACTTCCGTGCTACAATGATCTGTTGAAGTTGAAGTGTTACAAAACACATGGCTACCGCCAAAAATCCAGACGCTTTCTCTAAAAGTGAGCGTCTCGGTGCTTAGAGTAGACTTGTCCCCGAGCAGTTCGTCTTCTAAGTACATACGATTGTGTGGTACCAGTCTATGCTGAAAGTTCCAAACTGATCACAGTAGGCCAATGTTTTCGTACTACTTATTAGGAACAGGAAAAGTCGTTGATGCGTCGCATTAAAGGCGACACAAAAAGTGGAAGAGGTAAAAAGAATAAAGCAATAAGTGAGCAAGTAACAAAGACATTTGAAACGTTATGGTTTTTATTAGAAAGTTCTCAATATACTATAAATCCCGAGAAAAGGTATGTAGAACTTATATTCATGAGGCCATAGAATGGTTTAAAACAAAATAAAACGCAAAACCGACACCATTTAATATGTTTTCATATGTATTATCTGTAGAAAAAAAGTTTATTATAATTAACTATAAAACTAAAGTGCACAAGCAGAAAGTGCACATGTGCAGCAGCTTCACATTAATACACAAAAATAAGTATTGTTCAGATAGTATTTTTCTCGAACGTAGTATGCTGTTTCTTTCTCAGTATCTTATTGTTTATTTTCAACTTGAAAGTTACAGACACAAAAAAATAAATAAATATGAATATAAAAATAAATAACTAAATAAAATAGAACGCCGTTTACCGAATTCGGACCCGTATTTTATCTGGTTTAGAAAGTCCGCAAAACAAACCTTTCTTCATGTGCAAATTTCAGTGAGCATTCCATATATAGGCGTCACGCTCCAGCGCGTCCCCAATTAGAAATGATTCGCCACAATTCGCACTATAACGATTCGCCACAGATGAATAACGATTCGCCACACTTGTATAACGATCCGCCACAGATGAATATTGAATAATAAAAATATGAATAATAGTTTAAATGTTGACAATCTCAATGACATTTGCTATATTTATAACGTTAAGACTATGAGTTGTTTCCAAATATAGTATTAAGCAAATATGTGTAAATAATTATCATTTAGATCTATAGATACTGTCACAAAACATTTTCAAATTATGGCTAGATCTAGCTATTTAGATCTACACTGTTAATTAATACAGTGAAATTGCAAGCAGCTTAGTTAATATTCGCATTTACGAAAACAGTCAAGGTTAGAAAATATTTCATTATGTCAATTAATTTTAATACGAAATCGAAAGTGTTCTGTCCGAATGTTTTGTTCGAACAGCAGTGTCCTCAACAATTACGTCGCATAGATTTTTTAAGGACTTAGGCCCGTAATCACCAATCATTCTTAAATTAAAGCCATGACTTTAGCCCAAATCACAATTTTCATGCCAATAAAACTAATATTATTTATGAAGTTTCAATTTGATTTTTATGCCCGAAATAACACAGCTGAAGTGTCATGCAAAAATACAGACATGTAGCTAAATACATAATGAAGATATTGTGGATTGAAATCCATGGCTTGAGGAATTCTTACTTAAGAATAGTTGGTGAAACTGACTTTAGTTAACAATAGATTAGACGATGACAAGGTCTGGACGATCAGAGTAGAGTGCGCTTTGTACCTGAACTTTCAAGATGATGATGCTGAATATTGTGATGATGATAGTGATGAAGATGTTGAGTAGGATATGGATGACAATGATGCGCGTGGAAACGATGATGAAATAGTTTGCGACGATAGTGATCAAGATATTCTACATATTTACACATCCATAAATGGATGCACTGCAAGCAACATATGAAATACTTTACGTTTTCTTAATTTTAGGGAAATAATGTATCCGACAGTTTGTCTTCACCAAATACGCGTAAACATGGATTGTGGGAATTGGAGCATATTTTCTGCAAAAGGCCAATCCTAAGTCTAAAAAGACGATTGTGAACAATGTCTAAATTGTAAGACAGTAGAAATCGTGAACTAAATCACCCTACATAATTAACAATATTATTTAAAATGAATCACGCGCTTTAAAATGTGGATGATTATACTTTAAAATACTTATTTCAAAGATGTAACGATTTCAGGTGTAATTTGCCAATTTGGGTCGGATATACATTTTTGTTGGATATGATGTTTTAATCACACTTAAATACCTTCGATTTCGAGATTAGCGGCTAAAGTGGATCATAACATTTTGGGAACGTTTTTAATAGGAAACATTACGTTCACGATATATAAATAGAATTTTTAACAATCAATCCTTGTACACGCATCCTGAACACGCAAATAAACCTTAAGAAGAAATAAGATTATGAGCATAAAGTAATACAATTTGTGTTTTGACTGCAATTTAGTACAGGTAACCCGAGTATATTTAACATTATTATTTCTGAAATATTTAAATTCAAATCTGACACACACTACAGCAACGTCTGATTCATTCTCTCACCAGAGGGCGTGCTACACAAGTTTCGCTTACACCTCTGTCAACGCCGGGAAAAGTAGTTCTCATACACGTGATATTCTATCGTCACATGTCGCAAAATAGTTCCCCGAAAATTTGGGTTAAAATATATCTTAAACATTGTTCTAAAAAAAGTAAAAATACCCATTTTCATTTTAAGTAAAATATACAGAGATCAAAATAATCTCACGAGCATTTTATTCATTATTTATATTTTGTACAAGAATCTTGTACACCGGGCGTTGACAGAGGTGTAAGCGAAACTTGTGTAGCACGCCCTCTGGTGAGAGAATGCGTCTGATTATACAGATATACTCTCTTTTTTGAAGTCGCAAACCCTTACTGACGTCGTGTCTCTTCGAGCAACATGGTCATCTTTTAAGATTATTAGATCAAGAAATAATTGGCTGGGCCAAATAAGAACTTAAGTTTTCGGAAAAGGATAAACTATAAGAAAGTATGAAAACTAAAAATCGATCTTTTTTTTTTTTTTCATTTTTTGCATGTTTTCTCATGACGCGAAACACATATAAAATGTCTAATGCGTTTGTAACAACACCACAATGGTCCCAGATCGTTAACTAACAATTATCATCCAAATTGGGTTTAACACTATATATGGTTACCACAGACACTTTCACCACAGTTTTAAAGGTAATTTATACATATACTTTTGAAAATTACTGTTATAATACTTAATTTTACCATGTATTTGGTCTTTGTTTGCTGAAGGGACCGAGATCCCCTTTTCAGCTCCCCACAGAGTTGAACGTTCTTATCTACTCCCTCAATATCAAAGTGTTTTTTTTCAAGTTATAAAAAATACCCGTTGATTCATGCAAAATAGTATAATGCAAAACATGTCAGTACAAGTGCAAGAAAAACAGCGGATTAAGAAGTAAACATTGTTTGGACGGCAGAGAGTTTGCCTTCGTTTTAAACCGCTCAATGGAATAATTAACAAACAAGTCATTTTCCCTTTATGTGTCTTTCTTCTCCTTTTCGTAACGTAAATTAGGCCGGCTTTCTGCTGAAACTGTAGAGAAGGAAACGCAATTATGTGTTGTGTCTGTGTATCGTATTTTGACGTTTTTCTTATCTTAAGTATGCAATGTATGCTTAAGAGCTCTGTTTAACGCAAGTTTTTTTTTCATGGTCCACATTATTTTCCTGTTCTACCAAATGAACTTAAATTTGTACCTTTAAGGATTAATTCATGAAAAATTGATACATAGGCATCGACTGGCTATCGGTACATATGGCAAAAGGCGTAGACAATACTGATTTAATCTGCACAGAAAACGAGTTATAAAATAGACTACGCATTCGTGATTTAAGATACTTTTGGACAAATTAATTTTGATTTTCAGAAACTTTAATGTCCGTTCGGAGATTTCCCTGAGACAGTGGGTTGGGCCGAATTTCTGTGAGATTCACGGAGAGTTTTGGAAGGTACCAGGTATAATTAGAACCTTCATGTGATGTATCTTGAAACGCGAAATACAAGATGGAACGATATATATGTACTTGATACAGTTGAAATCCATAACAGAATCACTACGAGTAATGTGCAACAAAGAATGCATCACATGTTCAAATATCATATTATTGTTTTTTCTAATATATATATATATATATATATATATATATATATATATATATATATATATATATATATATATATATATATATATATATATATATATATATATATTATGTGTGTGTATATTAGAAAATACAATAATAAATAAATAAATAAATAAATAAATGAATAAATAAATAAATAAATAAATAAATAGATAAATAAATAAATATATTGCCTATGTGTGTACTGTTTACGTAGCACTGGTAACCTTTTACACTTTCTTTGTCAAAACCGCTTTTGTAGGTCTTTAGCAACCTACACACACATTCAGTTGTAGCACAGTGTGTATCAAAAAACTATTCATTAAACCAATATTTTCCGTGCGATATTAGCCATCTTTTTCTGTCATTGTCTACATATCACAAGACGTCAATTAGTTGACAATACACTCCAATATCTTAAACTTGATAAGGTGCTACATAACGCGTCATATGCCGGTTTGTGTGTCTGAAAAGACACACATTTTGTAGCACGTTTATACACTTTTAAAACTTCAAATTGCTCAATTCTCGTTTCGTTCACATTGTCGGCTCTTAACGATAATAAAAGGCGATGTAGAAACGTATATGTTGAAAGCATTAAAAACGTTTTCCGAGCACAGGAAGATGGCAAAACACATGTAGCACAGCAATTGCGTGCTACATAAATTTGCTGTGCTACACGCGTGAGTGTGTGTTTAGTTACATGAGCTACAAATGGCGGATAAACACTCTCACACACACACACACACACACACACACACACACAGACAGATATATATATCATCTCTCTCTCTCTCTCTCTCTCTCTCTCTCGCTATATATATATATATATATATATATATATATATATATATATATATATATATATATATATATATATATATATATATATATATATATATATATATATATTAATAAATAACAATTTGCAGAATTAGGACCCGTATTTTGTCTGGTTTAGAAAGTCGGCAAAAACAAACTTTCCCCACGTCAACATTTCAGTTAGCATTCCATATAAAGCGCGTCGACATTATTATAAACACGAATAGATTTTCAAACGAAGTGGGTGTAAGTAAATAAATAAAACTGAATTTAGTTACGCAATAAATGAAGTTTATCTGATAATTGATTCGGTAAAATTGTACATTAAAGATTTTATCTTATTGCTTTCGCGAGTTTTGTTTATCGTCCAAATGAGGTATTTTAAATAGATTTCATACTTTATTTTTGTTACCGTATGTCGGGGATATCACGCACGACTGGCTGTATGATCGCAAATCCAACCATTTCTAAGCCAGATATCGAACCGTGAAGTTCATCACCATCCTCACAACTGCTTAGAGTTGCTTAGAGTTGATCAGTTGTGTCACAGTCGGTGCGTCGATACAGAATTTGAATGTGGGCGTGCCCTGGAACTTGCATCACACATTAGTTCTATATCGTTGTGCCTCGTTGTGTCATTACGCACAATAGCAAATATCCACTGGTAAACTTGTTCTTATATTTTCCTGTATAAGACATGCGTAATTATATTACTAAGCTTATACTTTTGTTTATTGCAAACACTTACTTAAACGTGTACTTATCGCAAGATTACGATAAGAATGGTACGCAATGATTTAAACACAACTTGCTTATTTATAGAACATCAATGCTATAGGCCTATGCCATGGGTTATCTTACAAAAAGCAAATGTTGACAGCACACCACACTCGATTCCTCACACGGTAACAAGCGCCGTTTCCATCATCATGCGAAGTCGCTATTTTAACCTGTGACCGTTATGCTTTCCAGATATTATTAAATGTAGAATATTTAATATTTCGGATGTTATCAGTAGTCTGACTACATCATGTGCAGCCGCTGGTTATGGAAGGGGATATCCGCCAATATTCTAATAACTATTTCTAACTTTCAGTACACGGATTTGTTACTTCAAATGTCAATTTGTAAATTGAGACATCGCGTATGCTCATTACCGCTATCTTGTAAACATCCTAATTTTTATGTATCAAGTGAAAATGTTCACATGTCAACATTACAATAGAATATTTTCACATTTCCCGCATATACATTTTTAAGTTACAAATCGCGGGGCGAAAATCACAAATAAATCCATTTCCAGCACCTGATTTACAAGTTGGAACAAATCTAGAGGCGAAAACTCTAATGTAAAATGTACACTGCATAACACCAGTTCAACATTAGGATGCAAGAAGGCGCTTCTAACACGGAAAAGTACAGCTTGAACTGGCCCGCGTTTGTATTCCAATTTCGTCTGCATAGTTGTTAATGAATTGAACAACTGCACAAATCTCTTCAAATTTTAAACCGCAGCGTCGTTTATCATTTTTATCATTTCGTTGAATAACCTATAAGTCAAAAACTAAATGTCAGCTCGGGGAAAAAAGTTCTGTTTCGTGTAAGAAAAAGATTCGATTTTTTGATTATCTAAAAGACGAAAAATATAAAAAATGTCATTAAGCCTGGTTTTCCTGGAGTGGTGCTCATATGTATGTAGTTATTTGGAGATAAATAAAACGATGAACATGTTAAACCTCGTATTTATGTAATTTGTTCTTTGATAGAGCAACACCATCTTATTTTTATCTCCTGCCATTGGAAAAAGAGTTCTAAAACAACAACAAAAACAGCAGCTGCAGCAACAACAGCAACTCCTCAAAACTCAGTACATGACTTGTCGACAATTCCTGTATCACCTAGTTTTATACCATATATTGACATGCTACAGTCCCCATACATGTTTAAACCTCCAATTAATACACAAGACTCAAACACCATTCTGCTGTTAAAAAGACTCATGTGTTCAACAAAACGATCATAATCTCAAGAATAGAGCCATAACATTGGTTTAAACTGTAAAGCAATACTGTGGACCCGAAATAGTGTTTCAAATTGAAAAAAAAATCAAAACCGTTCCTTTACAGGCAATAAAGCAGGTTTGAAGATGGGATATTATAACGCAGATATTACATGTTTTTAAGATAGGTAAAATTGCCTGAAGTGCCTGTAGGGAGCTACACCACCGGCTGTTTGACAACAGAACCAGAAAGTACACATTATCAATAGAAATGTTCACATGACTTTTTGTCTTTTGTAGAAGCAGCTGAATAAAGGCAACACGAAAAAAGAGAAGATGGAACAAAGAAGATGCACGAGTTAGATAGATGTCTAAGGAACAGGATTATTAATTAAGCATTTTTTGCCGATGATGCTGACGCATACAGGTTTAAACTTGAGACTAGGTTGAAATAAGAACTATTCCTAATAGGCAAATTGTAAACGCTGGCCCGTGTGATCAGGTTTGGTGACTCTCAGATAACTTAGGAATCGTATTTAAAAGGATACAGCTGAACTTGAACTTGCATCAGAAAGGAAGAACTTTATTGTTTCGAAAGGCGTGTATTATCATTTTAGTACGCACAGTTGTCTTTATGTTGCAATTTTAGTGCCAATCCAATTTTTAGTGTAAAAGGAGTAAAAATGGTTCCCTGGACATCAAACAAGGATGACTGTATAGGGGCAGAACTTATGCAGGAAACCTCGATCGTCGAGGAGGTGATAAGTGTGGAAGAGGAAGAGGAAGAGGAGGATTGCCTGCTTTTAACGTATCTGGAAGAGATCGCTGTATTCACTTGTCAATTTGTCACATCGAGCCTCATACACGACCGCTACAATGAGCAGCCTATACCATGGAGACTTGACACTTTGTGTTTCCAGGTACTTCTGCTAGGACTCCAACTTCTGCTGGTCGCTGGACGTTACATTGTCACGGCGCGTAGACGGATCAATTTCTGGGACCCTTGGCTGATAATAAGCGCCGTTTTGTGCGTGCTCTTCATATCTGTGTTTATAGTGGTACCACTGCTGGATGGTATCAGCTCCATAGGAACGTTTGTGGCCCTATACGCGGGTCAGGTGCTCATCCGGTTGTTGGTGCGGGGAACAAGAATCGCCATCAGCGCGCCCTGTCGGGCTCACGTCTCGGACAAGACGGGCTTATGTCTGCTGGTGGTAGTTCTAATGTATGTGTTAGCGTGGTTGCCTACGTTTCTAGATAGTCTTTACTCATACGCGCAGTTTACCTGTTTATGTATGAGACCACGTGGACTAACTGCAGACGAGTTGGAAAATCACGTGTTTTAATGACAGTATAAAGTACTGTGTTTTAAATGATGCCGTTGTAAAAATAAATAATTTGCCATTTTATTTTGCAAGCTAGACATCTTTTCTGTATATATGCCTGCTGTATTCGGAATCATTAATAGTTTTTTCCTCTGAACAAGTGCTGTTTTAACGACATGGTCAAGCTGGAACAAGACAGGTAACCAGACGATCCGCTCATTGATTCCGTCCCTAACGAGTATTCGTGCTGTCTTCTCAGCGTTAGCCATGTGGTATTTTCAGCGTTAGCAATGTGGTATTTTAATTCTCAGTGTTAGCAAAGTGGTATTCTTAATTCTCACCGTCAACAGTGTGGTATTCTCAATTCTCAGCGTTAACTATGTGACATTCTCAGCTTCTGCAATGTGGTATTCTCAATTCTCAGCGTTAGCAATGTGGTATTCTCAATTCTCAGCGTTAGCAATGTGGTATTCTCAATTCTCAGCGTTAGCAATGTGGTATTCTCATCGTTAGCAATGTGGTATTCTCAGCATTAGCAATGTGGTATCAACAGCATTAGCAATGTGGTATCAACAGCATTAGCTATTCTCAATTTTCAGCGTTCGCCGTGGGGTACTCTCAATTCACAGCGTTAGCAATGTGGTATCAACAGCATAAGCAATGTGGTCATTCTCAATTCTCAGCGTTAGCAATGTGGTATTCTCAATTCTCAGCATTAGCAATTTGGTATTCTCAGAGTTAGCAATGTAGAATTCTCAGCGTTAGCATTGTGGTATTCCCAATTCTCAGCGTTAGCATTGTGGTATTCCCAATTCTCAGCGTTAGCAATGTGGTATTCTCAATTCTCAGTGTAAGCAATATGGTATTCTAACGTTAATGTTGTATTCTAGCGTTAGCAATGAATAGTTTATTTTGTTTTAAGTGGACTCGATTTCACAGAAGGTTGAACTTTTAAATGAGGTGAATTATATTTAAAGCCAAACACTTAAGACTATCAGCGCATTGCTCATGTCTTGGCTACATCCTAAGTTCTAACTACAATGGCGAAAATAGCTGAAATATGGTTTTGACTTCCTAACCTAGGGACAATATACCCTTATTGACGACATGTTCATATATGATCTAGTGTTAGTATTTTTGTACCTTTATTCATTATGAATAAAGCATTTTTGCTTTTACACTAAAATTACATGTAATGCAAATGTGATCAACTGTGACCCATTTTCATTTTATATTTCCAAAAAGTGTTTACTAAATCTTCAAACAGTTTTTCGCTGTAGATGTAAGTAATTAAAAACAATCTTTCACCAAAGCAGTATTTGTTAAAATATTTTTTTTATTACAATACCAGTTAAAAGTTACTTGATTTAAGGACATAACTTACATTAAGTGTCAGATCAACAATAGTCTTATTTTCAACCAAGACTTTACCACAGATTCTTTACAAGACGGCGTGCCTTTTGCCTTGTGATGAAATACTAGATTCCTAGACACATTGTACGAGTATGGTTTATTTATTGAGGTGTGTAATTGTGTTATTAAATTGATACATAATTTGACTTTTATTTTATTGTTTGTACGAAGGGACAGTGAATATGGATAAAATGTGTTCTGCATAGAAAGTAATAAACACATAATATAGGTCTACACATTATCTTCAGATAAAAGAAAAATGTTATTGGACTGACATACGTCCCCGAAGATACACTGACCTCAAATATGACTTCGATCTTAATCATTTGGTTACACTTGTAAATGTTATACCAACACACCCTCAAGTGTATGCAGACAGATCTACGGTCAGATGAACGGTGTGACTGCTATATACCGCCAATCAGATGGTATGAAATAGCTGCTCTTATCGTTGGCTGAATTTATGACCTTGTTTAATCTGTCTCATTTAATACAATTACTGTATTTCCTGGAAATCCATTCACACATGTTTTAATACGTTTCATATACTTTATTGACAGAAAATTAACAAAAATATTAAATAGTATTGCACATGGGGAACGTTTAGCTCTTAACTACTAGTACAAATAAATAGAGTAGACTTTGTTGACTGCATTCATATACACACAATAACAACACTCCCTGACACGTAATTACATTGCAATACATAGCATAAAAATTATTAAACACATATCAAGACAGCCTAGGTAGGGGGAGACTTTTGACAAATGCCAGTGTAGAACCACTTCACATGGCTGGTCAACTGTAAGACCTCGCAAAATGAACATTCTTTCCCAGAACAGAAGTAACAGTAGCAATATAAATTTACACAAATAAAGTCCTATCAAATGTTAACACAAGTAGAGTGGCATGGGTGTACAAGTCAAAGTTAATTAAACATACATATACATAATAATTGATTTGCTTCTAGTGCACATGGCATTTTTCAAAATTATGATAATTGTTTATAGAAATGCCTTTTAAGTGGAGTGGGCTGATTAAGATCTACTCTCTTTGCTGAAGTCTTTTTCAACAGGTTATTACATATTCATCTAGTTGAGACCCAATAAACCAGATTTAGGTGTGAGTGACATGCATGGTTTCTACAAACAGATTTTCACATAACTTATGGTAAATCACAATTGTTTTCTCCTTCATAATAAACAGTTTTGTTATATGTTTGTGATTTCAACACAAATAAAAAGGATGACACATATCAACAAACTATCAGGTATAAAAGCAACAGTGCAATATAGTCTATGTGCAAACAACTATTTAACAGAATATTTTCTAAACATTATACAGAACATTTTAAACAAATGACATATACAACAATTTTGGTCCCACAGATTTTTTCTCTCAATATATTGTTTATCAAATTGTCAATCAACACAACACCAATTAAGACTGTAGCAACTAGCCAGATAACATTATTTAATCAAGAATTGGAGCTGTTTGATCAAGATCTCCCCATTTGCTAAGTCTTAGGCAATATAATTTGATATCAGAAAAGGTATTTTGTTCACAAAATAGTAAGGTTTATTATTTGGTATTAACATCATTGCATGATAAGTATAAACTTATTGTGTGTTACTGTGACAATAAAGTAGTGACAACTAGCCGCCCATCTTTATAACCAGTCAGACACACTTTAGTGTCCATGTTAGGTGACCAGTCCAGGGTTGTGACCGTTGAAGGGGAGTAGATCTTGACATCCATCAACTGACTCAACACACCAGACTGGCGCTTCTGTAATCAAGAAAGCAGTATTCAATAAAATAAAACAGTTAATTTATTTTAGCATAACAAGGGCCACACCACTGAATGGCTGAATTCTCATATATATGGTGAATATTAAACAAGAGGGCCATGATGGCCTTATATTCTCATCTGAATGAAATAGATATTTAGTAGTAGTAAGCATGAAACAGCAATGTTTAAACAGGTCAGAAAAATTGTCATACATGTACATAAGCAACATTTGGACAATCAGTTTCAATGTTTTTATTACAAAGCTATCTCTGGAAAATATCGCAAGTGGCAACCATATATTTTGACAGAGCAAAATTCATTAAATACTTTTGATAGAGGGCCATCGAAGAAAGATGTATACCAAATTATCATGGCTCTAGCTTTTGTGGTTTCTGGTAAGAAGTTTTCCTATATAGCCATATGTGGAAAATGGCCACACCCCTGAGAACTTTTCAATCCCACTAAAGCTTCTGATGAAGTTTGGTTGAAAAGGGCCAGCAGAAATATTGTTCAACAAATTTTAACAGATGCATGATTCCCCGCATGTTTCCCCAAGTCTGAGATGAAAAATAAACTAAGCTCTTTGCTGAGAAACTGTTCTTTTGTAAAAATGGTACTTGAAATACTTGTTATAAATAAAAAAGTAAACAGAACAGATGCATTACCTTATAGATAGCAGCATTTTCATCAGCACACATAAGCAAGTATGCTCCATCAGAGTCCAGCGCAAGAAGTTTTCCAGCAGTTGCCTCTTTACCTTCAAAATCCTGCACACTGGGCACAGCATTAGGGTGAATAGAGTGCTCACGAATCAAGCTTGCATTCTTATGGACACTCCATTCCTTCAGCTGGGAACATATTGACATAGTGTTCTTATGCATTTTTGTTTTACGTATAATTAACTACAGACATAGATACAAACATAATTATAACGTTTAACTGAGATCCAGTAAACATAATTTAGACAAAAGTAAATTTTATCCTGGTTAATGTACAATTATCTGTTAGTTAAATATTTATTAAAATTAGGGATAGCAGAATTTATTTCAGCATTCAAATCTTTGGATTATCTTGGATCTGAAAGTTCCGAGGATTCTGATGCATGAATTGTTAACATTGTTAACATAAAAACGTAAGATTTAATTGATATTACCAGAACATAGCACAGGAATGCATGTGAGATCCCAACCCAGGTGTTAGCTATTGAACTAGGTAACCTGAAGGTTTGGATCTTCCAATCTCACATGCAATCCTATGATTGATTTTTTTTCTCACTAGCCTACAAGCTCAAACCCACATTTTATTGGGATTATTTATGCATAATTACATTATAACCTATAATAAAAGCTTCACACAACAAGTTGAAATGAGCTGTTGTGTGTAAGGAATAATGTGTTAATCATAATGAAAATATAGTTATATATTAGTAAATTTTAAAGAAGAAAAAATTGCACAAACTGCCAATTAGGCCTATGTGTTTGCTCCTTAACATAAAAAATATTGTTAAATGGCCAAAGGAAATGATGTTAACAACGAAAATGTCATGTACTTTCACATTTTATTTAAGCAAAAAAGACATATATGTGCTGTTCAAGAACTTTTGTAATAAGATAATATTTCTTTACCTTTTTTACTATTTTCTTATGCAGACTGAATTGTGTAGAAATACTATTTTCAAGTGCTTTACCTATTTAAAATAACCCATGTGAGATAAAGATTTTTTCACCATGTCTTTTTTTAGATATATTATGAGATAACTTTATCTAGTTAGTGAGAAAGAAGAAAAATACAGTTTATAACAAAAATAAAAGACGTTTTCATTAAAAGGACCTTTGGTATATTTCTATGCGTGCAGTTTCTTTTTATTTGGTAACTGCCTTCACAATTTTGTAATGTGCTAATAAGTCAAAAGTGATTAAATTGTACAAGTTGTGGCACAAGTAACACATTTTGTCAGGACAATCTGAAGAGTGCCTCATTCATCTATTTATTAATATTTAGGGAAGCTGGCAATTTAACTTGATACTCCATTATTTAAAATTAAACAATGTCAACAAAAAAGAAAGCTTTGTTGCTCTAATCATTCAAATACCTAAAAAATGCATTCATATGCTTGCATCAATTTTGAATGTTGCTTTCATTCCTCAAAGAAATTTGGATCATAAACAAATATAAAAGATTTCAGACGTACCTTGTTATCTGAGCCCAGACTGTAGAATGTGTTAAAGTCGGAGGAGAAGACAATGGATCTCAGCCCACCTTGATGGGCCTCCCAGTGGGCTATACACTTCTGTTGCAAAACATCTGGGGGAGACAGACAGGGCACACATGGGTTAACACTTAGCCAGCTAAGCATAAGTTTGCAGGTATACATAGTGATCATCCAGATCAGAAAGCTCCCA
The DNA here is from genome assembly GCA_007844125.1 of Sinonovacula constricta. Lineage (NCBI taxonomy): Eukaryota > Metazoa > Mollusca > Bivalvia > Cardiida > Solecurtidae > Sinonovacula > Sinonovacula constricta. The sequence goes on along the minus strand of CM017558.1, from coordinate 9,667,533 downwards.
CTCTGTGCTATTTGATTAGGATCTGCACAATTTCTGCAGTTTTGAGTTTTATGTTCTGCTACCAATGTGTGAAAGTTCAAGCAAATAACTTAATTCTTACTATGGGATGAAAAATGAAGCATAGGAAGAGTCAATTGCTGCCTCATATACATACATGTACACTACTAGGCAAGCAGCCAAGGGCAAGGCATATCAGAATCTAAAATGGTGCAAGAATGATGTAATGGATGTAGTGTCATGTCAAGTGTAAACAGCATGTTAAACATACTATCTCAGTTAGGTAGCACACTATTTCAATCAGGTGAAAATTCTCTCCAGATGTAGGGACCTGTGGTCAGTCCCACACAGATTCATCTGGGGTTTTCTAGATTCCTTCATTATTCTGAAGATGCAATAATAAAAATGACAACAGTTAAAATATCAAATGACCAATGAACCAATGAACATACCAAAGAGTCTGATATGACCATCATCCCCGCCAGTGACAAGCACCTGGCCATTGTGGTTGAACATCATGGTGCTAATACACACAGACCTGGACTCCAAAGGCAGGTGTTTCTGAAACATAGTAGGACAGTTGTAATTAGAACCATCATCTTTCATATGATTTTTTTTTTTATACTGCTCATTTATGCTTTGTTACTTTTTTTTTATTTCAAGAATTTTTGTTTAATTTGTTTTGTTTTTTGTTTCATGACACTGACGCAAAGTCCAGTTAAATATTGGTGGAGGAAGAGCCTAGACTTATGTCTAGGTAGAACCACTGGCACACCACAGGTTAGCTGGAAATCCTGCCCACATAAAAGTTCTCACACTAACTGGGACTCAAATCCAAGTGGTGAGGGGCTGAGGAGTACAGGTCAGTGACAACTCAGCCATGCACACCCCCATCTCAAGAATGCTTGTACTTTTAGCATGCGGAAATATAATGAAGGCAGTATATAACATATTGAACATAATATGCCCTACTAATTGCTAAATCAAGGAATCACATAAGCAAAAAATAAATGATATAATAACTGGCATATTACAATAGGAAACATTTCATGATGAACATATCACAAATTACTTTAATGAGAAAAAAATACAAATGGCTGTAAAGCAGGACTGATGTCTATAAGCAAAGTCTTCAAAATGTGTAAAGATCAGGACTTAAACAGTCAGATTAAGAATAAAGATAAAATCATATCAAGTATTTTGAAGTTTACACTGGCTTACCAATTCAGAGATGAAAAGAGTTTTCTTAAGTAAAACAATAATTAAAATATGGCAGCATATGGGCGGAAGTTATTTCCAGCTACCACAAACATCAGTATGCTATTGTTACAGGTATGGTAATTGATGCTGGCATTATTATGTATCTGATAGAAGCAAAGTATCCAATACCACATTAAAAAGGAAGAGAACCTACCTCTGATTTCATGGTTTTTAGATCCCAGAGTGATAACTTGCACCTGCCTGAGGCAGACAGGTTGTCCATGTCTGTCCCAGAGCCTGATCTACCTTTGTCAGCACACGAACAGCACACAAATGTTGGGCTCACTGGGTTCGAGCACAGTCCAGTCACCCTGAAACAGGAATGGGCATTTAGTAAGTCTTACATGAAGGGTTTTGTAGCAGCTTTTTTTCCTTCAACGAACAAGTCATGAAAATGATGCAATATGTATGGGAGCAATATATCATTTAATTATATATTTTAACATCTGAACCGGCCACACAGCCACTGAAATTTTTCCGTTAATATAAATCAATCTGATATATCAATTTTTGATAATTGCATCCTCTAAATGGAATTGGGATTTGCTGGCATTTTTGCCGATACTGTACAGCGACATTTCTATTATTATAGCACAGGGGCACTAGCCAAGGGACAATCAGCCGGTCCATTATACTGACACTGACGAGTCAGGCATAATACTGTCCCCTTAGCTCTGAGAGTTAGGAGAACAGCCACTACTACTACCGGTAACTGTAAAGTCTTTGTTTCCGGACGGGGTTTGAACCCGCGACCTCCCTATCTGCAAGCCAACACTCTACCATTTGAGCAAATGCGGCCGGTCCCATCTTCTAAATCTTGGAACCAATAATGTGACAGAATGTTACTCCACCATTTTATGTACAGTAACAATGAAAACAAAAAAGTATTGTTTTATAGTTGAGAATTTAAATCATATTGTATAACAATGGAGTTGGACATATATAATTGACTGTGACTGTTTTTGGATATGACAAAAGTCAAATCAAAAGCAAGAATAAAGCAAATGACTTTTATCTTTTTTTTTTTAATTACTTTCTTATGTATCATTGGATGAAGATGAAATTTTAAAAGTGAATGTGATGACACCAAGTCAATTCATGCTAAGATTATTGCAAAATGAGTAGGTCTAAAGCACAGTTTACTACCTAAGAAAGAATAAAATACTATTTCTTCTTGATATTAAGTGCAGTTATTTTTTTATTTAACAGATGCTAACGACATGAATTTGAATGCTGAAATGGTGATCACAATGAGGACATTAAAATCCAAAATGACTGCCAAATGTGCTTAGGTGAGCTAATAACAACATCACTTCACTGTTGTTATTGAAATTTACAATTTGTTCGATGTTGCAACTTGTTTTCTCACAATAAACAACAATGAAATTCATAATTTGACCAGATCCAGTCCCATTCACAAATGGGTGGGAAAAAACCCCAGTGTAAACATGTAGTCTTGTAAACATTTACATTAACTCTTACATGGAAGGTTTTGTAAACAGGTGTCATTACCTCATTATCTGGAGGGTTTTGTAAATAGGAAGGATAAACTCACTACATGAAGGGTTTTGTAAATAGATATGATTAACTCACTACATGGAGGGTTTTGTAAATAGGAAGGATAAACTCACTACATGAAGGGTTTTGTAAATAGGTATGATTAACTCACTACATGGAGGGTTTTGTAAATAGGTATGATTACCTCACTACATGAAGGGTTTTGTAAATAGGTATGATTAACTCACTACATGGAGGGTTTTGTAAATAGATATGATTACCTCACTACATGGAGGGTTTTGTAAATAGGTATGATTAACTCACTACATGGAGGGTTTTGTAAATAGATATGATTACCTCACTACATGGAGGGTTTTGTAAATAGGTATGATTAACTCACTACATGGAGGGTTTTGTAAATAGATACGATTACCTCACTACATGGAAGGTTTTGTAAATAGGTATAATTACTTCTTACATGAAGGGTTTTGTAAACATGTATTACAGTCATGGAAACTAACAGACTATACAGAAGTTGTTTTTGTTTATTTCTAATGATATGTGTCTTAGAAAATCTTTTTTTATCAGTGTTTGGTGCATTTAACTTAAAAAAAGTTGTTTAATTCTTGTTGAAATATTTTACCTGGGAAAGTTTGGGTCTCCTGAAGCTTCGTAGAATGATTTCATCTCCTTCACATCAAATAGACGGATGTTGGAGGCTTTGTTGCCAAGCAACAGCTGTAATATATAACACCAAGCATTAAAAAAATTAGAAAATGCAAATTGTTCACATTTCAGCATGTAAGGAATATACTGAAGACCCAATTTATAGGTCAGAACTTTTACAAGAAATACAGAGTTTCTGATTCAAAATTTAATTGATAGATAGATAATGGCAGTTAATCAGCATCACATAGTAACATCATTCATGATTTATGGGCATTGCTGCTTTAGTTTAATATAATTGTATTGAGCGGAGGTCAATATTTTTTTTACTACTGTTCCATTGTTTGAAGATACAATTAAATGCATTTTTTTATGAAAAATTTCAAATGCCTATTGTGAACTATTATGATAAGTCACTAACTGATCTGAGTATATGCTGTGAACACCTGACATGATACTCAGTCACACCAGTGAGACACCTTGCTGACTAGATGAGTAACTACCTTTGCTCAAGCTCAAGAGAGAGAATACTTACACCAAATCTCTGATCTAGAACTGCCAGAGCTTTATTTTGATTGATTTGGGTTTTTCGGCACACCGACTCTAACAGGTCATATGGCGCCCAATACAAAAAAGTTTAATGTGAAACGAGAATAATCAGGTTAAAACTATACTATGTGAGTAAAATAGAGAAAAATACAAAAATCTATCAGGTTAAAATAATGTGAACTATAATTGAAAATAGGTTAATATATAAACCGGTTTAAAAATGTATTTCGGTTGGTAAATAAACAGTTTAAAAATTAATAACTTATTAAGAATCTCGTTCAAGAAGCAAACAAGTTTAGAATCCGACACTGTCCTAACAGTTCGTACATGTTATTGACATTAAAATACTTCAACCGAATATGGTCTGTGTCGATACACTGTAATAAAATATGGTTGACTGTCAGTGGTTCTTGGCAAGGAACACAAACAGATTGAACTTCTCTTTTTGAAAGATATAAATGAGTAAATCTAGTATGTCCAATGTGACAGCGGGTAAGAGCTATGTCTTCTTTTGCTACTTTCTCTGCAAGTAGAGACATTGGCACGGAAGTTAGGTTTAATTAATTAAACTGGATTTCAGCGGTGAAGATAGACAAGTTGTTAGGAAGTCTTTGTTTAATGCAGTGACTATTACTTACGGAGGCACAGCCAACCTAAGTGTCTGTCTTTGAACTATCAGTTTATATATGAAGGTGATCAGAATATTACCACGGAGTTCGAGAATTTCAGATCATAAAATCAGAGGATCTGAGTTCAACTTTTTATCTTTACAGAGTTCTAAATTCACATCAGGGGAACGGAGATGCCAAGGTGGATGTTCAATTGTGGGGTTTTCAGAAATGCTATCAAGTTTTATACCGAATGTGTCAATGCTACCTTTAAGCGCGGTTGTTGCCTGGAGCTGATGCTCTATCTTTTTAGCTTAAAGGTGTGATAAACTTCATATTTTATATTGTATTGTGGTGGTTGCTCTTTTTTTGTTTGAAAAAATTTACATTAATTAATGTGTGTTGTTAAGTTTATTGTGTACCACCTACCCATCTATCTGACTTGCTGGCCCATTCCAGGGAGAGGAAGGCTGCCCTTGACATCACCGTGGAGGCAGTGGAGATCTGGGGGCTCCATGTCCACACCCTGACACAGGTTATATATGTACAGCACACTTTAGCTGGTAGGATTTTAACAGCAATATTTCTATGAGGGCAATATGCAATTTCAATTAAACACTTAAGAGGAAGAAGCCATATTTAGAAAATCACCTTTTAAATGTAAGCAGAAACAAACCTAATAATTTACAGCATGAGTGATGACAAGAGAGACATACTTGACAACTCCATCCACATCCACACTGGCCACATATTGTCCACTGTTGCTGAATGCTGCATATGATACTGCAAAACGATGCTCACAAAATTCCTCCTAGAACACACAGATTAGTTTGTTACTTTCTTCTATAATCTGGAACTTTTGTTTGTTTTGATATCTACTTCATACATTAAGTCCAGTTACAGAATCTTTTAGCTACAATTGGTGTATTTTTTGTTATGCTATGTTTACCAAGGATTGGGGATTTGCCGGCATTTTTTGCTGATACTGTTCAATGACATTTCTATCATTATAGCAGAGGGGCACTTATGAGGTGCCAAGAAAACGAACCCGGCAGGTCCATTATACTGACACCGACGAGTCAAGCAAAATGCTGTCCCTTAGCCCCGTGCGTTAGCAGGGAAGCCACTATTACCAACTTTGAAGTCTTTGGTTTGACCAGGCCGGGGTTTAAACCCACGACCTCCCAATCCGCAAGCTCTACCACCTGAGCTATTGCAGCTGGTCTAACAGAATATAATTTCTTAAACAGCAAATATGCAAATTGTTAATCTGAAAAAATATGGCCAAGTATGACATGGCACTAGAGAGCAAGATTTACACAATTTTATGTTCTGCAGATGAACCACCAACCTGCCCACTCCCCACCACACATAAAAAATAAAATTACAAGATACGTGGCAATGCCACGAAATCAGGTTTTCATGGATTAAACAATAAATTTTAGCAGCAGTTATATGGTTGTGATATTAGAAATTAAAGAAAAACAGGAGTGTGCATTGGTTTATCCGAACTAAAGTTATTTGACTATAAAGAGTATTTTTCTATTTTTAGTAACAGTGACCTTGACCAGACTGGCCCCAAATCCAATCCCAAGCTATGTCTTCATGCAAGCTTGCTACATCTGGACTGTTTCCCTTAGATTGGTTTATCCAAACTGAAGTTATTGACCGGAAACACTCTATTTGATGACGCCCTACTGCCTGCCTGCAATAGCCCAATCTAATAACCAGGATTTTCATTGAAAAACTGGTTAATAAATTGTACAATGTGTCAATGCAAAGTATGTGGCTCACTTTGGAAGAAGAAATAGAGCCAGAACTGGGTCATATACTTACTTGGCTTAGCAGTAGTAAGGGCTTTCCAACACCTGAAATATCATAATATTGACACTTAGCACATACTAAATTCTACAAAATCTGAATCAACATTATAAATAGGTAACAAGACTCATATAGTAACTTGGCAGCAAATAATGTTGATTCTGAACAGAAGTGGAGCTGGCTGATCTGGATCTATGCTATATGCAAAATCCTTGACAACTGATTTTGAGCAAGCTAAGTGTTAAAATATTATGGAAGAACTTGATGAAAATGCAACCATGAAATATTCTATTACTCATGTTTGAAATGAAAGAAAAGTAGAAGCTCTCTCCCTTGTGAGTATGTATTCTTTTATCCTTCATGTAAGGAATATTCTAGGGCCCAGATCTTGTAGTTTCTGACAAGAAAGTTTTCCAATTTTTCCTATATTGCCACAAAGACAAAATGAAAACACTCTTAGCAGCCATGTTTTTTAATGGGTCAAATGTCTTTAAATAAACTAGATACTGGACCACCAAAGGAACATATATACTAATTATCAAGGCTCTAGCACTTGTAGATTCTGACAAGAAAATTTACTAATTTTCCTATATAGCCATATATGGAAAGTGGTCACATCTCTGGCTGGCATGATTTTTTGAAGGATTAAAATCATTTGAACAACTTTTCATTTCCCCCTGCCTACTTAAGCTCCTGAGAAAGTTTGGTTGAATTTGGCCCAATGGTTTCAGAGTAGATGTCATTAGAAAATGTTGATGGACGCTTGACACCGGATGATCATTATAGTTCACCCTGAGCATAAGTTCAGGTGAGCTAAAAAGTGAGGAAATTAAACAAACAAGAAATGTGTCCACAGAAAACAAAGGCCCTCCCATCTTCTTGTTTAAAATAACTTTAGAAAGGGTAATGCCTGCCTGTATATTAAGTGAATTTATCTGGGATCCAAGATGAAACTAAATCTGTGTTTTAAGAACATAAACTTGTGCTAATGGTCACATGTTAAGAGTGACACCATGCTGTAAGCAGTCAGTTCAGGTCCTCCCAAGCAGTTTGTTCTTTAATTGTCATCTGGTCACATGCCTTCTGCAAATTCTTCATTTGGTAAATTCTTTTATAATTGTTTCCTAATTAGCGGCCATTTAGCATTGTGTCAATCATCAGTTGTGTTCATGCAATGAATATGTAACCATTAATTTCCTGCTCTTCACCCACTTGTCATCATAATTACACTGAACTGCCCGATCTCCCAATTAAGATTGATTTCTAGTTATCACCTTATCTATCTGGCAGTCGGAGCAAAGTAAGTGTCTTATCCAATATCTGTTCGGTATAATTATATGATAGTGAAACAGGAAGCAGGAGCATTAATTTATGTGCAAGTTAATTTATGCATTGGTTGACACCACCAAATTTACTACCTGTAGATAAAATATTTGCAGTATCGTTTTTTTGTTGATCCTTGTTTGAATTATGTACTTTGTCTAATAACACACTTTTAGCTGGGTTTTTTAAACTCACTGAGTCGTACACCCGATTAACCAGTCATCCCCAACAGGAATTTCCTCAGTCATCCCCTACACCTGGTGGGGGACTTATCTGCCCCTCATGCCTAGACACACCTGGTGTGGATTACTGGTCAGTGGAAGATATTAGGAGTGCTTGTGTATACACCACACAATTAACATGTCTTTTTTGGGCATACTTAGTAGAATTTCTTAAAATATATTACCATGTAATTTTAACACGGCATGACAAGAAATACTTCAGAAAAGAGTGAGAATAAATGAAATCTGGTGAACAAGTAAGATTTATGATATATAATTAAACAAAATTTGGGGAATATATTAGTAAACCTAAATTAAATATGAAAAAATAATTTCACCACATGTTAACAAATGATTATTTGCAATATACTTGAATACTTTATCTGATTCAACAGTTACTTATTTTCAAATTGTTTCAACTAAAGTTTGTGAATGTAAGAAACCGTTCTTGCTTTTGACAGTTTACAGCTATTAAATAACATTTCAATTGATTAAACTAAAATACAATTGGCCTCATCTTTTTTTTTTATATTTATAACGTAAATAACACAGCTTTATATAATCTCTAAATCAAATGAACAACTTAAAAACAGTCAGTTGCATTTGATTTAAAAAATAGTTAAATACTCACATCCTCCGGAATCTTGCTGCCCGAATATATGTACACTTTTCAGTGATTTTTGGCATTACAATTGGACAAAGATTTTGGTACACTCAGAAAACTTTAATGTGAATAAAATGGTATTCTTTGTACTGGAAGAGACCAAACTTCTCATGACAATATTTTCTTTGACTTAGTGGGACACTTCTAATATTATAAATCATATGATGACCTGCAAAAATAGCAGTTATGTTGTAGTACCGGTATTAAATATCTATTTAAACAGTACTTTGTAGATCTATTATTTAATACTTTTTATCAACATAAGTGCCCAAAGTAATAGGCAAACAATCAATAATATCCTATTTTACATTTAGCAGCCAATTTTAGACTGTCCCTTGGGTGGCTGCTTAATACAAGTTTGACTTGTAATATAAACCTAATTACATCTTTAAGTCCTTTAAGATGTTAACCACAAATGACAAAGGGACAGACAACGGTAACATGTATGTCCCTACACTATTCTTCCAAAGGTAGGAAGAAAGAAAACCTTCTGAAACTGTTGCCAGACTTACTATCTGCAGTGTTGTCTGCACCACAATCAGTGACGGGGGCCTCATCAGTGGGTGTGTTGATAGGAGGGAATGACTGCAGCTCCGACGTGTTCTCACTCAGGGCTATGTAACTGGGTGTGGTCACACACTCCTCACTTACAGCTGATTGGATGACACCCTAGAAATTGACAGGTAATATGAATTGTAATTATAGTACAAAAGTGCAATTATGCCTTGTACATTTTATTTTGCTCTCTCTAAATATTGAAAGGTAAAATGCAAGGGTATAAAAAACAAATTTGTTAACAGGGATTCATCTGTGTGCACAATGGACAAGTTGAGAATATGTGTGTACTGTTTAGTTCTGTTTTTAAGGAGTGCATACACATTTGGAAAGACATCTGGTGTTGTAGTCATAAAGATTTTTTTTTTGGACAAAAATGAAGAATTTTCCTTAAATCTAAAAAAGAATTCTTTATATTTAAAAACAGTTCTTAATATTTACATCTAGAAAAATCAAAGCCATCCATTCATAAATGTTACTGTCTTCTTCCGCATTGAAATAATGTGAACTTTTAGCACAAGTTTTAATTGTACATCATTTTACTTTGCAATAACAGCATCAATCACCATCATTTATATTGGAATGGTTATGAATAGAAAAACATCAATTAATCTTGAAGCTATGACACCAATTAACCTGTCTATGAGCTACTTCTTGTTGCAGCTTTGTCCGGTGCTGAAAGTAAACCCAGAATGATCCCTACATGGCCTTGTGCTTTGCTCGACGCCGTAAAAAGAAAAAAGAATTTTTGTAACATGACTCCCTCCAGAGCCCCTTAAGAAGAAGGGTAGTAAATGAACATTTCATTTTTTCCATTGATACATGTACAACAGGCACAAAAGGATGCCCTATTTTGAAAACATTCACACAATAAAAGCATAGGTAAAGAAAGGAATTCAGAGTTAGGAATCAAACGTGTGTGTTGTGTGCTTCTACCTCAGCCTACCCAAATACACGTATGCTGCTGGAACCAAAGTCCTGCTTCATTAATTTTACCTGACTGAAGTTACTTTTTTATGATGAATATTTGTAGAAAATCTCAAACTCAATTTCAGTTTGGTGATCTAAATATACTGAAGACACTGATGACAAATGTTTTGCTTATACTACATTCTATAAGTACATATCTGTGTATTTACATTAGCAAAACAATTCATGCACAGCATCTTCCAATTTTGTACTTTATTACTTAGCATGCTACATTTGTTAAATTTCTACTACCTCTAGACAGGAAAAACAGTGCTATTGGTACAAAATAATCCAAAAAATGTATATGGCATGGAAGACTGACCAACACAATAGCAATTTACTGCTCATTTGGACAGATTTTCATCCAAATGAACTGATAACCACCAGTTGCAACCAGTCAAAATCATAACTTATGTCATGTTGAAATTTCAATGTTAATATCTTTTGCCAATTGCAATGTAACATAAAACTACATAAAGCAACCATGTATCAAGACTAAAGTGATGCAGTTAGTAGCTCGTTGCACTGCCTTATATAAGGTCCAAATTTCAAATAGTACAAAACCAGACATTTTTTAATTTGTACTTTTATTACTTTTTTCTTTTCTTTCTTTTTAATATTTGCAGCTGCTGAATTTTATAAATGAATTAGCTTTTTAGTATCACTTTCAATTCAATGACTAATGAAACTGTCAAAGGTAAGATAAAACAACAGGATTGCCAGAGTTAGCACCGGTTTAATAACAAGCTTAATTCTTAGTGACTTACTAACACTTTTAGCAAAACTTACAAGAAGAGTAGACACAACATAGTGTAGTTCCTGATACACCATGATTTAGATCTTCTTTATCTGCCAAATTATTTTGTGGTTAGCAGGTAAGGAGAAATGTCTTGAAAAAAAATCAATTTTTTGTTTACCTTAAAACAGTTTTCTATCTGAACATACAATAACCTGCATGCTAGGCAACCAATCACATTGTTTACTACTGGGCTACTAAGCAATTATTTAAGCAACTAGTAACCTTACAGTGGCTTGATACAAACATAATACTACATAAACTATACATTTTCTTCCATCTCAGGCAGTTTGCAATTATTGACAATGACCAAAACTTATCATCAAAACAACACTTGTACCATTATTCTTCTAAATACTGATATTTTGAGGTAAAAGCACACATTGTTTTTTTTAATAACCTTTCATCAATAATTTTGAGAATCTATTTGTTAATGGTCTAATTACATGTCTTTTTTTAGTCTAAACCAACACATTTTTTTATTCCATCACTCATGTAGCCTTTTTTGAGCATGTTACTTTATAGTTTTAGAAGGTACGATACCCATTAAAGCATGGATAGGGACACAGTAGCATGTCAGAATTTGGACAAATATATGGCGTTTGATGTCTTTTCTTTTCTGCTTGGTTAGAACAAACTTCGCAGTCAGGGTTAGAATTCGGCCTCCATTGGTCCTCTTGGGATTAGGCTGGGGAAGCGTTGTGTTAATCTTGATGACAGGTTGACTGGTCTTTTGACTGGTTTAGCTTGATGCTAGTAACCTTTTAACGATCCAGATATGACCGCAAGTCTAAATGTTTCTACTTTCAAATGTTGGTTAGAATTTAGCTCTTTGAAAATTACTTTTGCATTTGCTAAAAATACTTCTAACAAATTACATAAAAAAGCTGCTTCCACCATTTTATCAGTCTGTGAAGTAGTATGCAATATGAGGTCTTTTGAATTCCAATTCGCCTGGATCTCAGGCCAGAGCATATGGTGTAAGCCACAAACAGTCGTATGCTTCAAAACTAGAATCACATTCCTCCTTGTATATTTCATGGTGAATCTCTCTCAAATCTTCATCATCGATCTCGATGTCATATGGATCAATTTCTTCAACATCGTTGTCATATAAATCGGCGAACTCTAAACCTAAAAGTTCATCGCCATTGCTGTTGGATGCTAAAATATCTTCAAACCCATTGTCAGACATGATCGAAACTCAAGAGACTTTAAAATGTTCACAAAATTGACAACTTTTTCAAAGAAATTGGCTATTTTGTCACCAAAACAGAATAGTTCAAAAATATAACAATGTCCCTAGTATAAGCTTGCGCAGTGGCAGTTACATTATCGATATATTTTGAGTAGATTATTATGTTGGGGAAAACCCCTATTGTTAGGTGGTATTTACTACCGACAGTGAAATAGGCTTAACATTTCCATGGCAGTATTTGCTGCCGGTAGTAAACAAAGAGTTAAATTGCTATTATGTCAGGTGACCATGCAAAGCAGACTCAGCAAAATAGATTTAATTTGGCTGCCATGCAAAGACTACCAGTATATGAAAATTGAATTTGTTTCATGACTTACCTGAATATTCTTTTTTACATACAAAGTTATCTTGTCTCTTTATGACTGCTTAATTCTTTTATTAATAGAACAACTGTTTCCCATATTAAGCTACAACTAACAATAATCCTATAAATACAACCCAAAACAATTGTGCATATAAAATATGCCAAACTAATACCCTTGCAGAGGTAAAAACAACATTCAGTAAAATAAGTCAAGTCCATGAACTACTGGCATTGTCCTATTGTATTATAACTGATGTGTCTTCTTAACTTTTTTCCATATTTTCATTTTCAAGAGTAAAGTGTTTGCTATAATAAAAAAAATTCCTTTGGAGGTGATACATCAAAATATCAACCATCTATTTATCTAATACCTCAGTAGATATACCCCATTGTTGAGTTAGTATTTCAATGTATCACCCTCCAAGGGATAGGCTATATAATGTAAACCTTTGGTTCAGGTGTGGACTTTCTATCTAAGTGCAGATCCTTGGCAGGTTCTGATATAGACCGCTGTAGAGTGGTGTCTGGTTTGGGTCCAGCAGGCTGAAATCAAGTGTTGCCAAGTGTTTACACTTTACCATTACAAATTAATGATTCTTTTCTGAGTCCTAAGATATATATATATATTACAAAAAAGAAACTAACAATTAACAAATGCACAGACGGATGGAGTTCAATGTTTAAAGGTTTACTGATCATGACAAAGTCAATATGCATGTGATCATAAAGCAAAGCAGTAATTAACAGCCAAGAAGCATGATAATTGCACATTGTATAGCAATATTCAAATAATGACCTAACTATTGACAAGATGAACAAGCTAGTTATAATACAACAGCAGACTTGTATCTACATGAAAGTATTAATTTTAAAAGAAAACTTAGAATATATGTAGCTAACAATGGGATAGGATGGTTAAAGATATTTATATGGAGAATGAGTTACTTAATGGCTACTATATTGTTTTTAAGGTTCTGGACCTGTAACTAACTTCGGTAAACATCGGCACTCGGTATTATCCGGTTTTATTTGAATAGCATTCGTCGTAAAGTTTCGTATTTGCTATTTTTAGTAGTTTTTCACCATGTGATATGGATTTTCCATGACGTCATTGGGTTACCCATTTCTCAAAAAATGAGGGAACCGGGAGCTCGACAGCGTGATCGTCGAGGGCGATATTGTAAAAATAGTGGTTAACCGACAACAAAGTCATGTAAAGTTGAAGTGTATCATAACTATTGTGTTGGTTTCCTGTGTACAGGTGAAAAATGCACTGTTTCATCTTGTGTTTGTGATTTAAATATTCCTCCGCATGCTAACTGCGAGAGTAAGCGACATGGTTTGACGCTCGCTCACCTTCGTCTGATGTTTTCTCCGGATGGCCAGGATGGACTTTTAAATGTGTTCAGGGGTCAAACTTGTGAGGGAAAACCAAGTGTGACTAATGCCAAAAGAGTGCTTGACTCAGTTTTTCCTAAACTGTCGGATTTTTTCGAAAACCGTGTAAAGTGGTTAATTTCAAATATTTCCCTCAAGCCAGCCAAAATCAGTAAAGAGAAGGTTTTCATGTAATAATGCAGAGTTTTACATACATATTTCCATCTCTTATACCAACTGTAGGTGATTTTTTTGTATAAAGGAGTATAATCTGTAATTGACCATTTTGACATTATTTTTCGCTATAAATGCTATTGCAGTTTCATTAAAGTAACCTTTACAAATTCTTATAAATTTTATTAGGAACGGTAAAATGCCTTTAAAATCTCATATTATGGGCAGTTCATATTGCAGAAAATTTTAAAACTAGTTGTATTTGTCTAACTAGCTTCAAACTTGAGATATTTGCTTTTAAAAATAGAGTAAATTTTTAAACACACCCAAAAAATTCGGATTTTTGCTCGGGGGTACATGTATGCAAAGTTCTGTAAATTTTATTAGGAACGGTAAAATGCCTTTAAAATCTCATATTATGGGCAGTTCATATTGCAGAAAATTTTAAAACTAGTTGTATTTGTCTAACTAGCTTCAAACTTGAGATATTTGCTTTTATAGATAGAGTATATTTTTAAACACACCCAAAAAACTCGGATTTTTGCTCGGGGGTACATGTATGCAAAGTTCTGTATTTTTATAAGTATTTGTCCAAAGTGTGATCTTATTGTTCTGATTTATCATGACATGATTGTGTAACAGGAAAATTGGTTAAAATTTGAATATAGAACAGTAGAATTTGAAAAAATGGTACTTTTTTATTTTTTGTTCCAGCACAATTTACGGTGTTTTTGAAAATCAAGGGTCACTTTATAAAAATGTACATAACTTGAGTTACAAACGGTAAACTTCCTTAAAAAATTCACCGAAAGATGTGTTTTATAGTACAGATTCAAGAAACAGTATCATTATAAGGATTGTGGAAGGTCACCATTACAGGTCCAGAACCTTAATGAGTAATGCTTATATTTTCCTTCAATCAGTATTGAAATAAGCAAAATCAAATAAATACACATTTGTCTCTAACAGCATTACTAGTACATAAGTGAAACTGTTGTTGACCCAGTATTGACATTAAGAACCTTGAAAGTCTGGCAACAGGATTTTGAAGGATCAACAGAAATATTCCGTGACCATGTCAGTCTATTGTCAGAAATATGTCTGTTTCCATATGGATAAAAAGACATATACTGGAGTTTAAAAGTGTGCACAAAAATATATGTAGCATATGAAAACTTTGTAAAATAAAAAGAAGAGAATTCCAAAATACTCAAATCAAGTATTTGGAAGTAAATTAAAACATTATCTTACCATGGGTTTTGTAGTGAGTGCCCAAACAATGTTGAAAAGCAGGTACAGGCAATTTTATTTTAACTTGCAGGCATACAGCTAATGTAAATGTTAGTAAAGGCAGATAGAAATTGACAGTAAGATCAAATGTATGCAAAATGCCAAGGTAGCAATCAATAAAAACAAGGTTTAAATTGTCAACAATACAAGAAACAAGAGGTAAAATTAGTATGTACTGTTTTGAAAGTACAATTTATGGCCACAACAACTCAACAAAAATATCACTACCTTTGGCTATTTAAAGAAACAAATGGAAAATACTTTGTATTGACTTGGTAAGTGAATTGGTAATTACTTTGCAGCAATGACAATGTTTTTAAACAACAACAACAAACATTACTGTTAATGTCACTTTTGTTAACCATAATCCTGTCAAACATCTATCTACATGGCTTAGGCAAAAATGGTAGACTTAGATCAGACAGCTCCCTGCTGGGATCTCCATGATCAATGTTTTGCAATATATATATATATATATATATATATATATATATATATATATATATATATACACACACACATTTAAGTAAAAATCAAATATTTAAGCATGTGGATTTCACAAAATTTAACAAGCTTAGAATTAAAGATATACCAGTAACATATTACAAATAGATATTTTTCTTATAGGAGCTGTCACTTAATGTTGAAACATGTAGATATGTAGATCAACCCTTTCGCTTGATTATAGTTTGCCTAAAATTTATTCTTATTTATTTATTCTATAAGCAATGAACTTTTTACCAGGTAAGCATAAATTGACCTAGCTTAGGCAAACAGTGTATATCTAGATCAGCCAGCTCCTGCTGGATCTTCTGCCGAGCATTTATCATCCCACCAATAGTATTTCTGGTGCCCACTTGGAGCAAATATAAAGCCACTGTCACTATGTAAAGCATGCTGTAAACACCCGACATGATACCACACCCAGTCACATTGACATCAGGCCAACCAGTTGTAGATATACCTTTATATTTGCCTGAGCGTTAATAAGGGAGCTATAAAACTACCAATTTTAATGACTTTGGTATGTCGCTGCCCATATTTGAACCAGGGCCTCTCGTACCTAAAGCTGATTTAGTACCAACTGCACTACAGGTGTGGCACTGAGTCTATAGTATTGTGTCCAGCAATCTATCCCTTTAGTTGTAAGCATATATGTAAGAATTTAGTAAATGTTAAAGGCTGATGGTTAAGTATGTCTATTCCTTAACCAAATTAAACCATGAATGTCTTACCTTTTCATCTTTCGCATGCTTTGAATCCGTAGCTCCCTCTAGAAGTTCTTTCCTCTCCTGCTTGGTCATTTCAAACTTCTTCAGTCGCTGTGTGGCTGCAGTCTCTCCGCTCTTCGGTACGGCCATCACTTCTGAGCTCTGATTTGATAGATTGAGGTCATTACCAGCAGAATGACTCCCATGCAGAGGTTTTGTCTTTTTTGCCTGGCGCGTGATAACAGGGAGAAGCTTGCTGCCACCAGATTTGGACCTGACTTCTCGATTAGGGAGGCTGGACATTTTGATCTGGCCTTCCACCTTTTTCGGAGTGGAAGCAAGGGAAGCGCGGTCATTTTTCTTCCCAATGTTCAAGGGCGAGGAGGGGAAGGGAAATCTCCTGGGGGACTTGGACGAAGATTCCTGAATGGCAGTATCCCTGGTCAGAAACAGTTGAAGAGGACATTCATATATGACACAATTAAATAATTCATGTCACAATAGTACAATTGTCATTATGATAATTTGGTGCAATTATTAGATGAAGAAACCCCTCAACAATATATTGGTTTGAATAAGGTATGCTAAATTACCTCATATTATCAAAATGTTTGCCCAGACTAGAACTCAGACCTAAGCATTAAATGATGGGAAGATTTATGAAATTAAGATTTAAACTATATAGTCATGAATTTTTTTTTTCAATATGTTTAATGTTGCTATAATAAATTAAGGATACTTATTCAAATCACTAAGAATAAGTATTGCCTATTTATACTCACTCTCCAAGGGATGAGAAGTCATACAACAGCTCCATCTGGTTGTGATCAGACTGTCTGCGATCCCAAGACTTGTTCACGCGGCTGCCACCTGTGTCGGGGGTCTCACCAAGGGAGATAAGCTTGAAGGAAGTTAATTATGTTTTCAATTATGTCTTAGCTTATTATTGATGGCAAAACTCCAGACATATGTCTGGGTAGAACCATCAACGTACAGTAAGTCAGCTGAAAGACCATCCCATGTAAAACTGGTCCCCACAGGTACTCAAACCCATGTGATGACGAGCATTTATAACCACTTGGCCACTTTACCTAAACAAACCTGACTTTTTATAACAAAAAAAAAAGGTTTTTGCCTAATGAAGAGTTATGTACCTTTAATATTTTTTTTTCCAGGTGCTCTCATATGCTTTTTGTTTCTGTGGCCATACATCTTAATGTTCATCATAAGCCTTTTCTTCCTTTTGCTATAAAACTTTTTAACGATAATCATGACCATTTTCAAACCCTCACATTTCATGAAACAAAACATTTTAAAACTTAGGCCAAGAAACATATATGCACAATATATAATGACAAATTATGTCCATGAATTTTTCACTCCTGCCCTACCTGTTGCTTTAGCCTCTCATTTTCCTTCTGTAGGTCTGACAGCAGTCGCAGGTCTGCCTCGAAGTTCAGAAGGACAGGTTCAGGTAAAAATGTGTCAAGGTTTGTCTCAATCACAAGTCATATTGAAATCAGAACAGCAACATCTTTTAATGCAGGAAGAAGTCATCAGGCAAACATCTTAGGAAAAAAACAAAGACACACAGTAGGTAAGCTGAATGATGACCCCAAATTATTATTACAGTTTTTGCCTAAACCTGCCTTAAAATCTGTTCTAAGTTGATGTTTTTTGCTCAAGCTCAAACTGCTGCTCAGTTATCACTCAGATTAAATAGCTATAATATCTTGATACCCTAACATTATTGGTGTTTAACAAATTGAACTTTTAACACTATGAGCCGTCAGAAGTATTTAAAAGTAGTTAAAATTTGAACAAAACCGTAACTGAGAAATGTTTCTGAAATGGGGCCTTGTTGTGAAATGGAATAAAGATGCAAGTCAGCACCTCAAGTTGCTAAAATATAAGCAACCCCAATATAAGTACATGTTCCTTTTTGAATTTTTAAATTAATCATAGCAATACAATTATGGTTATTATGGTGGCATCCAGTTATTTTAGTGATGCAGGTTAGCTAGAAGACCTTCCCACATTTGAAATTCTCAAAACACATACTGGTATTTATTCCCTCTCAAACTTACAAAAAGTTATGTATATATATATATGTGTACAAGTTACGTGTTTTCAAATTCAATGCCACCCTATCCTGCACACACTCAAGGTTGTATTTAAAAAATATGCTATTTCTTTGATTCTAAATCATCAATGCACATATTGAGCAGTAGGGAAATTGATATGGATACTATTTACAAAAAGTATCTAAAGGGAACAAAAAGAAGACATCATTTGTCCAAATGTAAAAAAGGATATGCATAGAATGAAGAATCACGCTGAGTAGATTATGGAGAGATAGAATGAACGTATCATGCCATTGTCTTGTGAAGTAAGTAGCAAAGTGGCTATTTTCCTCTGGAGCACGGATGAATGGAAATGCTGCAATATAAGAGTTATTATTTCATTACAATCTAATCAATGCTGGAGTTTGTAGCTGGCACAAAAGCAAAATCTAAGGTATGTTGATTTTTTTTTAAAAATGGTTTGTTTATTACGCATTGAACATTACATGTATCTCAACTCTAATGGCTACTAAGCATGTATTTATAAGACTAAGGCAAATACTGTAGATCCAGTGCAGCCAGTCTGCAGATCTACAATATTTGCTGATGAATCAACAGCAATATTTTTATTATCTTTTAATGTAGCTGTAAGCAAAAAATGAATATTTTGTAATATAATCTAAGGTTTAAGAAATTATTGGAATTAAGTGATGACATTTTTAAAAAACAACAACAAATCATTATCTATTTAATGAATAGGTTTTGGCAAAAGAAAATATAAAAAGCTCCAAATTTGCATCATTAATCTTTCAGTTTGTCAGACATAAGGAGTACAAAGTTTTCTCAATGTAAGTTTTTTTAAGATACTTTAATGTCAGCTTAGAATAAAATGTTTTACTTCCATATGTCTGGTGGCATAAAGTTAGGAAAATGCATGACTTTAGTACAACTACAGATATTGCTTCCTGATTTTGTCAATGAGAGACATTAATGAACAGTATCCCCTGAAAAATGTCTAATGCAAGTAGGTCCTTTCGTTTGTTCTACTCGGTTTTTATGCTTGTCCTCTCTGGAGTGTGTTGACTTTTCTGCCTTACATGATACCCATGCTAACCATCATCAATAAACATGTGCATTTCCTTTTTTAAATAACATATCTCTATAAGTATTTAACATCAATAAACATGTGCATTTCCTTTTTTAAATAACATATCTCTATAAGTATTTAAATTAATTTTAAGCTTATATTTAAGCAAAAGTAAGAAATTCACTGTTTGTTATTGCAATATCTACAAAAGAACAGGCGATAAAGTCCAAGAATTTCAACTACAAGGACCTACCTACTGTTTGGAATTCCTTGGATATTAACTAATGGAGACAATTTCCATTTCACCAATGTACCCCATTGTACAATTTATAATGGAAAATTAATGTTATATTGATAAATTTATATTTTATGTATTGATATTTAATATCCAAGTATTTATGTATACTCATACCAAACCATTCCTTGAACTCTGGCTGTGTTTGTAACACCTCTGCCATTCGATCAAAGAATTCCAACACTTTCTCAGGCTGCTTATTCTGTGATGCATTTACAATGTACAGCTTTAAAAGACCTATTTCAAGCTTGCGGATGTTGATCATGTACTGGTATTCTAGTTTGGAAAACAATCTGGAGTTAAGGAAGTTCCAGTATTCTCGCAGGCTAGCCAGGTCATAGTTGTTGATGTAGTACTGCAGTTGCTCCACAATTTTATCTACCTGAAAACAGACATGGCAATAAGCATTTGAATGTAAAGAGATAAAAACATTAATAATTTAAACCAAAACTTAACTTGAAAAAGTGAATCCAATATTCTTATAATTAGGTGGTATTCAACACTTTGACTTTATCAGCCCTATATAAAGCAATATTATATCTGTGCTTGTGGGTGTTGGGTATTATTTCTGGCCTTGCATAGGCATACCTTTGTCTATCACTACTACCACAGTTAGACGTTGTAAACCTTCAAATAGTTAATTTGTGAACATGATGAGGATATGTTCTATATAGAAATATTAAATCTGACTAAGAACCTTTTGTCTCTTTGGCACAAATTTGTGGCCCATGTGTCTGCATGCAAAATTGGTTCCAAAATTAAAATTATATTTTTGGCATTATATCAAACTGCAGACAAATCTAAGACATAAACAGACAGGTCTTCCAAGTATTTCAGGATATGAGAAGGATAAGAAAACAAAATCAGCAACTTCCAAAGATGTGTCCAAGATAACTGAACCTTTTGTCTATTACAACAAAACATCTTGACTATTTCCATTACGTTAAGTTTTTGTGGAATAAAACTTCTCTCCTACATAGGTTAAAAATTGAAATTTAGGCTCTACATGGAAGACTTAATAAGTAATTAAAGACTTCTGTTGGTAAAAGACATAAAAGATAAGAAAAATTAATTAGACTTTGTACCTTTTAGGTTCGAAATGTTAGTATTTGTTGTAATTATCAAATGACCTTGTCATACATTTAATGACCTATACATACACAAGAAGAAACACAAAAAAAGCCGATGAACAATTTTGTTAATTTTATGTGGCAGACACACCTCCCACTGAGAAAGCCCTTGTAAGCATTGCATATTACCAATGAGCCAACAGACCCCAATGCCTCTTTGTTGTAAATTGACCACAGATTAGTTTTCTGTAGTTTTATGTAATAACCAGGTGGGAGTTTGCATAGCTCAGTATAGCAGTTTCACTGTAGTTTGTTAACAGAGCCTCTATAGCTCAGTTGGTGGGTAAACGGACATTTGCCCCCCCGGACATTTGCCCCCCGGACGTTTGCCCTCTTTTAAATGCAGGCCGGACGTTTGCCCCCCTGTCGTTTTTCAGAGCCGGACTTTTGCCCCCCTGCCGATTTTCAAAGCCGGACGTTTGCCCCCTCAACAAAACTTGAGGGCGGACTTTTGCCCCCCCCCCCCCCCCCCATAACGTAAGGGCGGACTTTCAAAAAAATCAATCTGTCAATTTCATTAATTTTACAAAGAATGTAAAAAACGGCGGCGATTAACATCCTTGTACTTAATTATAAACAATTAGCTGTAATGCGTTCAGTTATACGCGGCGGTTTCTTTGCATTACTAATTTCACAGAGAATGCCAATTAACGGCGATTAACATGATTGTATTTAATTATAAACAATTAACTGTATTGCATTAAATTATACGCGACGGTTTCTTTGATTGACCGAATTAAATCCAGGAGATTCAATTAAAGGAATGTCACAAATTGTGTTTATTTGTCACGTTATCACGTCTCAAAATGCAAACTGTAAGCACGGTCCTTTAAATATGATGGACTCTTGAATCATAATGTACATCTGTGCTCAATCATCATGGAGTTCATTTCTACGAAAAGAGGGGCCACAAAGCTGTGTTACGATGGTTTTGCCTACACTAAAAAGAAGTCGTCTAAGACAACCATCACTTGGGAATGTGCTCAGCGACGCAGTTTATCATGCAATGGCACAGTTATAACTGATAGTTTGGTAAGACAATATCCTAAATCTCTCACATGGAATAACAAATACAATGTAAAAACTTAAAATATGACCAACATTTTTGTTTAAATTATTTTTACCCTAAGTTGTAAGATGGAAACCTTTTTGTTGGTGGTAACAACCTTTAAATATGCGGCAAGTCAAAATTCAGTACATCGCATGTCAGTTTCTCAGCTTATAACGATAATATTTAAAGATAAATATTAAGAAAAAAAAAATTATAGAAAATTTTGTTACACCTAACACATTTCATGTACTGTAGCACCATGTAGTACCGTTTGTGTATGTTTCTAATATGGCGGGAAGACATTTACAGGTGGGATACAGAGTTTGAGAAGAAAGGGAGGGCAATTTCCGCCTTGACATTTTAGTAGAGGGGGCAAACGTCCGCCTTGTAATTTCAGCTGGGGGGCAAACGTCCGCCTTGTAATTTCAGCTGGGGGGCAAACGTCCGCCTTGTAATTTCAGCTGGGGGGCAAATGTCCGCCCTTCACAAATAGGGGGGCAAACGTCCGGGGGGCAAACGTCCGGGGGGGCAACTGTCCTAGATTCCAGTTGGTGGAGCAACCTGCTCATATTTGGGAGGTCTGCAGATTGAATTTCAGTTGAACTTTTTACAATCTTGTTACATTTGGTGCCATGACCTACTGCAGCAGTCTGTTTATGTTGTGGTATGCCATGATGCTGTGGGGTAGAACCAGGAATGAGATTCAGGGTGAATGTTAATGTCTAAGTTGGGAGGAGAGTAGAAGTTGCACTGGTATTTCATTCACCAAGCCTCATTAGTGTTAGTGTCTGCTTGCTGATTGGGAGGCAATGTGTTTTATCACTGCTTGGTCACACCAAAGACTTTATAATTGTCAGTAATCGTTTCCTTCCAGGATGGTTAGGATTCAAATGTAAGTCTGTGGTGTACCTAAGAATTGTCCTAGTCTGTAATACTCTACTAACACTTAGCCTCATATTCATGTATTAGTAAGAATTTGGTAAACATCATAGAAGCAGATCAGCCAGCTCCCTGCTGGGAGTTGTCTGATCAGAATCTATA
The DNA here is from genome assembly GCA_007844125.1 of Sinonovacula constricta. NCBI lineage: Eukaryota > Metazoa > Mollusca > Bivalvia > Cardiida > Solecurtidae > Sinonovacula > Sinonovacula constricta. The sequence goes on along the minus strand of CM017558.1, from coordinate 9,644,326 downwards.
CTATCTGCTGGTTGGTCTCTAATAAGTATGTCATCCTTTACATGTAACATATTGAATGTGCAAGAAAAGAAACTGTGAATTTAGCATAGGTTATTAACAAAATGGTGCAAGCGTAGGGGTAAGAAGTGTTTAAACGGAATAACATCTCATTTATTTTAAAGTAAAGCAAAAATGCTAGTTTTAGGGTTATCATTTGTATTGCGTTATTATCCGGAATACCGTGCAATCCGAACAAATGTCAACTTAATGATAACGCCATACACACCCCCATTAAGTTCGACTTATATACACATTTAAAAATGAGCTTACACGAAGTCCTTTCTCCTTTTCATTTTTCAATTCTGCTTCAAATGTTCTCAAAGTTATGGAAAGTCCACGAAATATTAAATAATCTTTAACAAATTCATCAACTCTTCCGACTGCAGAAGCCATTATCGGAGTGGGGTCGATTCGGACTTAGTTGGTTCGACCTATCTATCTCCGTGTACTGCCTACCCTCGGATGAGGATTATCGGTTGGGTACCAGAAAGGCCGAAAACCAGAAAGGCCGTAGACCCAAAAGGCCGTTGACCAAAAAGGCCACAAACCTAAAAGGCCGCAAGTTTCATACAGTATAGGATTATGAATATGCGTTTGATGCTAGATAGTTTAATGATAAAATAACAAAGCCAGACAAATTGTTGAATTCATTTTATTTTTGAGCTAAGTTATTATTTTTCAAATCAAGTACTGTATAATATATAATTAGAATAAAAAAATATGAAACTAAACATTGGAGACAAATATCATTTTATTAATTCTTTAATAAAAAATAACATTCTGATGAACATTTTAATAAAAAAGAATAAATCTACAAAACAAAAAACACAGCAATTATACATATTTACAAACAACACAAAACAATATACACGACAATATACATAAAAAACACAACAACAAAAGACATAAATTACAAAAAATACACCAGAAATTACAAAATAAAAGCACTATATATATAACACATAAGCAGTCTGCGAAGTATCAAACGGATACACTGATAGCTTAGGTACGAGTCATATAACATTTACTGTATTAAGATTGATAACATATTAGATTCACCATCTCCTTTAAAGGCTTGCGGCCTTTTAGGTTTACGGCCTTTTTGGTACGGGCCTTTTTGGTACGGGCCTTTCTGGTTTGCGGCCTTTTTGGACCAGTTCCGGATTATCGACAGGAAGGGTGCTGCGTCGAAGAGTGTTAGTTAAAAAGATGGTGAAGAGTGAATTTTGTGAGCAAAAAAATCAGTGTTACCGCTTCAGGGTGTCTTGACAATGTGCTTTATGTGCAAATTAAAATAGTAGTTCATAAAAACGATAAAATCTGATAAAAACACTTGTCGATATTTAGTGGTTTATTTGTGACACTGCCTTGCTGAACATGGCATTGACATTCACTACGCCTATGCTGTGTGGTAGATTATTCCACAGGGTTAATGAGTGTGGAAAAAAGGAGTATTTAATCATAGGCATATAAGTTATTATATGTCTATGATTTAATGAAATCGCGAGGTGTGTGTATCATTTGTGAGTAGTAAGGATGTTGATGCCTAGTTATTCTGTGGGGAGCTTGAATATAAGGAGGAAACTTGACGGCAACAAGATTGTGGTATATTTTATGGAAGAGTACAAGTCTATTTCTAGTCTACGGTTTTCAAGAGTTCTCCAATTTAGAAGTTTGAGCATCTGGCTTACACTTGATGTATATTGGTAATCTGACAGGACCCAGCGTGCTGCTCTTCTCTGAACCATCTCAACTTTGTCAGTGTATTGTTTTGTAAAAGATGACCAAACAGATGAAGCATATTCTAATTGTGGACGAACTAATGTTTTAAAGGCAAGTTCTCTGACTTTAGGATTAGGATTGGTGATGTTTCTTTTGAGAAATCCAAGAGTTTTGTTTGCAGTGGTGGTGATTTGAGTAATGTGTTGATTGAAGCTAAGGTCAGAGGTAAAGGTAACTCCCAGGTATTTGGCAGAGAAGACAGGTTGTAAGGCATGGTCATGCAGGTAATAGGTGTTTCGGTGTACAGATTTGCTGCGAGATTTATGGAGTACCTGGCATTTGGTTGGATTAAACTCCATGTCGTATTCTTTCTCCCATTTTTTTTAAGTTATTTAGATCAGATTGCAGTGCAGAAACGTCATCATGAGAATTTATAGTGAGGTATATTGCGGTATCATCTGCAATTAAGCGAACTTGGGATTTAAGGACAGAAGATGGTAAGGTATTTATATAAATGAGGAAGCAAGGTGGGCCTAGGACTGAACCTTGAGGTACGCCAGATGAAACAGGGACCTCAGGTGAGATAGTGCCATCAAGAACAACTGTTTGTGATCTACGTGAGAGAAAAGACTTGATCAACGAGATGATCTTTGGACATACACCATATTCTTGCAGAGACAGGAGGAGCTTTAGGTGATTCACTTTGTCAAAAGCCTTTGAAAAGTCAAGAAGTATAAGATCTGTTTGTTTTCCTGCAGCAAGGTTGACCATTCATGGTTGCTTCCGTAAGAAATGGGTCATGTCTAAAGATAAAGTCCAAAAGTCGTGCTCATTTAAAAAAAAATGAAACGTTTGTTCATTACTGCGAAAAGTTACTTTGATATAGTGATTGTAAAAAACTACGTATGCGGATGATCTTACACATGAGGTTGTTTGCACAATTTATCAATCAACATTTCAACCTGACCCGTTTTCTGTAAACAAAATTGGTTATGACAATCTACGGAATTTTCTTAAGGACACAGTCCAAAATTTCAAATGCACATTGTAATTTGACTATTGCGTCTAAAGTTAATATTAGGTTTGGTTTAAAATAATGCATAGGCACTGCCTTATATATATCTAGTGTTCCGGTGAAACGCAATGGCGCATCGCAATCAAGCGCGTTTCAAAAACAAACGTTTATATTAATGGAAAGAATGAAGTTTTCATAAACAGTATATTAGTTATAATTTTGAAAATGGTGATCGTAGAGCAAAATAAGATTAATTTCTTCTGTACTTACTTCTGGTGCACATCTGGTAATAAAGTTTAATTGTAATTAAAATGTTTAGACATTTTTATAAATTATTTATTATATTTGCATACCGTGCTATAAGGCAGCTACGCATGCAATTCTGCTTTAGGGTAACTTCGTCTCTGAATCAAGACGTACACTATTCGCGTCATACTCGGCCTTTCAGTTCAAGTTCAGAGCTTAGGTGATCAGAATGGACGTACTTGTCTGATGGGTGTCTGTTTCACAGCGAGCAATCTTCAATGAGGATCGACACCTCTGCACAACATTATGTTTCTTGTTTGTTTTGGACTCATTGTCATTTATCATGACCAGCAACAGTTGGCAAATATATATTTTGTGAGACTATATACGTTTATGTATACTTAGTTAATTCAGTTGAATGCATATTACGTCAATCCCTTATTTGCAAATAATATATAAAAAGCCATTTAGAGAAAGTTATATAAAAAATCTTTAACCAAACGTAGTTGGATTTAACAGTTAGTTGTTAATGGACACCGTTTTACCTTTCTTTTACAACCTAAGAAAAAGAAAATATACACACAAAATATTCACACTAAAATAGTAGAGCAGCATTTTAGGGACAACTGGACTAGTTAGAATTTACCCCCAAAGATATGTTCGTAATAGAATACATTTATATCTTGGATCTACTTGAAGGAATATAAAACGCTGTTTATGTTTATATTTTATAAACAGTCATTATCTGTTCGTTCAAGACCAGTATCCTAATGGTAGTAGGAAACCCCGTTTCATGAAAGTGCTTTTGCATTTAAGAATAAACAACAACAAACAAACAAACTCGTAGACGGATGGAGTCCCGCGGTTAGACTTTATGTTGATGTATAACAAACGTTTACAATATACATTCTAGTACCTATATATACACATATATAAGTATTCACTATAATTATATTCTAATTAGTCTCCATTCTCACCAGGCTGGGAAACAATTTGCTCCTATCTCAATAGGGAATAGCCATGCACCCAATCCCTTCTGTCTGCACGATTCAAGAAGATCAGCATACTTGGAGCTTTTCCTTTCATATGCCTCCTCACAAGCGATGATTTTCTTACTGGAAGCTGACCACACCACAATGCCTAGCCACAGGTTTATCTGGACAGCATATGGAAAGATGAGTTTTGAACACAGGCTTTCTCTCATCTACCATGAAGCCGACTGATGTAGAAGACCAGATGGACATGGAGTAATGTAGTTGAATTCTGTCTTGCTTTTTACAAAAGAGATAATTGAAGGGATTGTACCTATTAAAGGTATCTCTGCTGTGTCTCTTTTCACAGTAAGTCATTAAGAACTGAAAGAATCTGGTCATGGCGCCATCAAACTGAACAGTTTATACGAAATAAGTTCACGTTTAAATTACGGTTAATTTTTCATTATTATTATTATTATCATTATTATTATTATTATTATCATCATTATTATTATTTATATTATTATTATTATTATCATTATTATTATTATCATCATTATCATCATCATCATCATCATAATTAATGCGCCGGTGGTTCGACCCAGACCCTGGGGTTGTCCTATACCAATTAGCTGTACGTCGCCACTATGACCACTATTGCGATAGAGTCATGTCATAAAACACGGGACCCCACAAAACATTTTGGGTGTAAAATAATCTTACTTTACACATACCTTTGACATCATTAAGCAGCGTTTAGAAGAATCATTTATAGGTAAGTATTTTCAGCATCTTTACCTTTAATGAATTATTTTCTATAAACTATCAACTACACCCTTTTATTAATCACAATTCTTTCGCACTTACCGTTTTAACGAAAATCCCACACCCCTGACGGTGAAAATACTGTTTTACTGACCATTAGTAAAATAAAATTCATCTTACACCAGAAAAATATCCAATATTCAACACTTTACTGTGACACAGTCCCAATCTTCTCGTAAGGGAGAGACGTAGTTTGGTACCAGGTATATGTTTATTTCCATCATTAAAGGTAATACGGGAGGAGTAGTGACTTGATCCATTTAAACATCCATTTAAACTTCTTTGGTAATTTGCTTTTCTTAATTCAAAAATTAATTTCACTCACTGCTAATAAATATAATACTTTGCTCTCTTCTAAATACTATCAAAATACTATCCGGACATTATTTTTCAATGACCTCACTACTTTCGTCATAACATATCGAAGACAACGTCAACGTTTGGACATATTTTATTCAAATAGATCTGTTTATTTCTTTTCATGTCTTTGCATTTGTAAAAAAACCAGGAAGTGCGAGGTAAGAGCTCTGTGAAACCAGTTTAAGCACCCCAGTCGGTCCCTTTTGCCGACTGATGTTCCAAGTCGGTAACTGTATTTGCTCTTTTTAATAAATCACTCTTCACAAATTTGTTCTTATTTTTTACATTTAGCTTGCATGTGTATACCTTTGTGCTGTGCCAAATTCAGATTTTGGTATATGTTGCAATGCTTATTGGACTTTGTCATACATATTCTTATTGACACAGACATCGAAACTTAGTTTCGGCTAGCCCAAAGTGGAAATAAAAATCAAAAACAAAATATATAGCAGATAACATTTCAAGTAGTAAGGAAATACGCCAATAAATACGTGGTTATCTTTCAAGAAGTCGTATTGGCTAAGAAATAAGCTGAATTACAGTACATGTGGGAAGAAAAAGAAGAGCAGAAACGAGCCCACATAAGGATTGCGTTTTTGAAGTCAGCCTACCATGTTCTTGTGCAAATACTAATTCAGCTAACCGTTGTGTGTCCTATGTGATGAAGGACACACGTTTGTTGTTTGAACGAGGTCAACACCTTTCAGTTGTTTGCAACTGAAATGGTATGAACTCTGAAATGTTGGTTATTAAAATCCTGTTTATATAGCTATGGTCTTTTCTTATTTATTATGGATTAATGACAGGTTAAAGTTACATCAACGACAGTAGTTATTAACTTTTACAAGGTACACTTTTTTAGAAAACAAAGTTTTTGACGTTGAGGCAGATGCAAATAAAACATTGGTGAAGTCAGTGGGGATAGACTGTTTATTAACTTTATATTACATCTGTACTTATAGATGGTATATTTGAGTTAAAATGAAAATCATACTAAATTAATTCATCAAAGTGCTAAGCCACATGTCTACAGAGGTGAGATAACATGCGCAGTATAAACATACCTTACACTTTAATATATTACATCAAAATAATATTAATGCACCCCAACAAAGGAATACAGGGAATAAATTTATAGAGCTGTGGTTTTAGGCATGTCCACAGTTCGCATGGACTTTACCGATCTAGGACCCGTAGTACCAGTGTTCTTAGTCATACATGTTGCAATCCTCATAGGACTTTGTCATATATATTCTTATTAAACATAATTTTTGGCTAAGTTCTGCAAATTTTCATGCAAATACAGACTTACCTTTCTAAAATATCCAAACGTTATCAGCTCTACCTATGATTAGTTTAAAATGTCTGAGACAACAAGAGCTTAAACATATCACACAAGTGATATACAGAGAATTCCACTATGACTGGACTGACGTTTATTTACAAGTGTCCAGGGTATCCAGGTTAGTATTTGTTAATTTAATGTTCCTATAATTTTTTTCTTCAATAGCGTATTCTTCAATTGTACTTTGGTGTCCTCGTAATCCACTTGATAGTTCAAACGTTAAGGTCACATCTATATTATTTTACGAAAATTTAACAATAAATTCCGTTGGTTTAAGAAACAGCTTTCGTTTGAAAACTGACATTAAACTTTTATTTCTTCTTATAGCCCTAAAAGGATGAGTTTATCTAATATTATGCAGATGAAAATGATAAATACAAGTACTTCTATTAAATTCTAATTAAATATCCTAATTGTTTCATGTCACAATGTTATTTGACCAGAAGACTTTAAATGGTCGATATTGGTAATGGTCGTAGTCTATATCACAAGGTACACACAAGGCATAATTTGTTCTAACTCATCGTAGGCAAAGGTTGAACAAAAGGAAGTTTCGAAAGGTATGGGCACTTTCGAATGATCTTGGCCATCGGTAAATCGTACGTTTTGGACTCAGTCATACTGTTTGTTGACAAGTGACATTGACCCCAATACATCCCACGCTCTGTCAAAGAACCTGTGAAAAATTTCGTATAAATAAGAATGTAGTAAAGCATTATGTTTACCGTTAATGTTCTATTCTGTCACGAATAAATGTTCAAATGAGTGCACATACTAATTTTAAGGATCTAAAATCATGTTGCCAGCAATTATGGTTGTCTAACACATTGCCTCAGTCTGCCGTTCCTTCTATTGTTCACTATATGATAGATCCAGGCAAACGCAAGTAATGGCGGCCCTCAGTGGTCCGTGCAGGGGAAGTGCTTACTTTGCTGATCACGCGAACAATTCTTTTGACAACTGATTGCCATTAATAAATAGAACAAAATCGTGGATTAATCGTTTCCGTGATCTGTTCCCTGGGCTAATAAATCCGGTAGACCTGGGCTGATGAAAAAGAAAATCTAACGACCCGATCATTTATAAATTAATAATTTCAGATGCCAACCGCCCTAATTATAGCTGTACTCATAGTCATCATAGTCATTTTGCATCCCTACATTATAACTTATGTTCAAATTATGAGATATTTTGTATCTGAATAATATCAAGAGTTAGTTGTTTATTAATTAGTGTTATGTCATGACATAAATGAATGCAGTTACCTCAAGATTACTTCTCTTTTTAATACATTTTTCTACTTGATAATTCTCGTGTCTTTCCTAAAAGTATTATTTATATTATTATGTCCCTGACTTCTATTCTTTCTATAAGTGTAACTTTTTGAGTTATTGGAGCAATAGTTGTTCATGTCTCAACAATTATGTCATTTTAATGTGAAACATCTATACTTGTTGCCTCAAAGTACCACAATTGTCGTCCGGATTTCTATCCACTATCACTATTTTCAATTTCGACGCCCAGAGAGTGGATCACGAAATATAAATCTGCTATTATTTTTTTTTATTTATGTTTTGCTATCGTTTGCCAAAGGATCATTTGCGTGATCAACATATACAATATTTATCTATATGTTATTAAGGCCACAGGAGAAAGCCAGGATTTACATTGCCTGACCTACTTTTTGCCATATCAATATGCAGGGAACCAGACTACACATTACTAATGAAAACTACCCATCGTAGAACAAACACATTTACGAAATAAACCGTTGCCGACTTTAGTTGTTTTCATACACATTGTTAAATTGTCACATCCAGTATTGGATATTTACTCGATCTGTATCTATAGGAAATATTTTTTCCGTGTGGGACGATATGTAACTAGCTGCAAATAACACTCTAGATAGTATGTACAAATAATTGTTTTTAATGTGCAAAACTCTAACACAAAACCCACCTTTAACGGTGTTATCTAACAATGCAGCCACGACTCCTCCCAGTAACATAGGGTTGCCTAATATACCAGCCAGCACTCCGTTTGTTGTGACATTACCTGTAGAAATGGACTTATAGCATAAAGTAACAATTAACTTCAATCAGATTTATTTACGTCTTTCAATCAATTCTTACTTGTCACATCTTTGTTTTATGCAAAATGAGTAGTTTTCGTGACACGGTGTATATATTCATACAACATAAGCAACCAACTCGGTCCTTTTTGTCCAATGACCGTTCCAATGCTAACTACTTCCTTTTTTCAATATATTTGTGATCTTATGTTGAAGGTACAAGATCAGTTTATGCTATGGTTTGCATGCAGGAAAACATTAAAATACTAAACATTTATACTAGGTTACACATTTTAAAAGTGTGTTCTCGTTGAGCGACCAGACAGTACATTTATCTGGTACTGGGTACCTAACAGCGAGCATTAAGTAAAACCATAGTTATCTGCAATGTAAAGCCGATTCAAACTAAAAAAAATATTGAAATTAAATACATCGACCAACACCTGTATTTACAATATAATTTTGTTCTCTTTTTTCTTCTTTCTTTTGGCTCCAAAATGCAAGAGGTAATAATGATGATAATGAAAATCGAAATACATCTTCCAGGAACTAAGGACGAAGTGAAGTGATAATCAGACATCATTCGTAACTACATGTACTTGATTCTTCCAGACTATCCGTTAAACGGTCGTAGAAACTGCCAGGGAGTTCGGAGTGAATCAGATGTTTGTCATCCTATCTCGAAATATTAAAAAGTAAACAAATAATAGATTGCCCTACCTTAAACTTAAAAGGGAAATTCCAGAGATTATAGTAAAATATCCAACTGACAATATAATATGTTTGGAGATTCTTGAGAACAGATGGAAATTGTCTCATTAAAAGCCATTAGAACGTTCACATCTTGAATAGGGGAGCATTTTAACTTTACTCGTTGCCATGACCATCAGTTGTTAAAAACTGGTATTAATGTAGGATTTATTATGTCCTTACTTCGCCTTGCACCTTTTTCATCGTCTCATGGACTTTATGTCAGGAATATGTGAAACGATCTGGAATCAAGTGGGGAATTTTAAACTTAAGTCACAGTAAATATAAATAAACAGCAGAGATTAGTCCAACAAAGTGAACTACATACCAACAACAGTTTCCAAATAATTAACTTTGATTGATAGGATGTTAAGCTCAACGAATAAAATATCATACCAACATCCAGCGCTTCCGGGTCTTGAGAGACCCATTCGGGTATAACGATTCCAACGTACAGCGAAAGGCCAAATATCGCCATGTTCCTCGTAGAGTTCATATCTACGCCTCTCAATGTAAATATGCCAATGGACCCAAGTATTCCGAATATAACGAACATGGTACCACCCACAACCGGTTCAGGAAGTGTGGACAGCACTGCACCAAGTTTTCCGACCACGGACAGGACAATACACAAGATACCGGCAAACACAAGACAGGATCGACTTGCAACCTAGAATTACTTAGTATATTTATCAGCAGCTGAAACAAGACATATTCAATATACAACACGATTCGTACGTATATCAGTACCCTTCTTACAGCACTGGTTCCGGCCCTTCTTAGGGAAAATACATTAATTTTATAAAGATCACACAAAGAAAACGATAGTTTTCAATCGAATTAATGCATACTTAGTAACAAAACCAATCCACGGAAGAAACGTCAAAAGAAGCAGTTATAAACTTTATATGAAAACATTCTCACATGGCAAAAAAAATAAAACAGAAATCATTTGTTTAACAATTGCTATATAAATAAAGTTATATTGAGTTAAGATTTCTTATTGAGAACATAGGGGGCCACATTAATTATTTGATATTTCTAGGTTTGCATAACTTAGCATTGCAACATTCCATTGTATGTGATTCGTCAATGTTCCATCATGAAATATGCGTATTTTAATTATACGCACATCGTGTGTCATATAACATGTTATGCCGATATTAAAGTTTTTTTTTAATTCAATTTGTTTTGGTAGAAAGGACGTTTTTGATACAATGTGTCCTATTAGAATAACACTTTCGGAAACTCTTAGCGTCCCCACGCCGTTCGTCTAATTTTTATCAACCAGACAGAACGCGGTTACATGCCCTTGACTCCGCACGGCCAGTCAGTAGGCTTATGATTAATTGTTGTTTTCTTCTCCGAAGAGCGACAAGGAAATACCCCTGTCAGCCTTTTTCTCCGATTTCTTTCCCACCACTTCCAACTCCAATTCCTCTTTATATCATTGTTTAGTTTAATTACAAGCTTGATGCATTTAGCAGGTTCATTTTTTTCATTCCGAATCATATTTATACTTTTCACACTGGGCTACAGATTAGCAGACATAAGTTATCGCAGGTTGTTGTTTTCTCAGGCGCCCGTACCTAGAGGTTTCCTCAGCGGTTATTAAGTAAAATGTACTACGTTTTATGTCAGTGCTTCATCCTCTAAACAAAATCTGTAACTCAGTATTGTTTTTTTTTGTTGTTGTTTACATTTATTACTATTGCACAGTATTATCTTCTTGTGTGTATGTATAGTATTATTTAGGAATTTGCGAATAAACGCACACTACTTTAATCATTTACTAATATATTCAGACATTGTGAATAAATGTCATATCTATCGTGTGTTGCGTTATTATCTTATTCCAATTAGTTCACCGGCCTGCAATATAGGTTCGATCATTTTTAGTAAGGCCGATACCTAAAATGTATGTGGGGCGACTGTGGCCAAGTGAGCAGAGTCGTCGACGTGTAACCTTTTGGACCTTCTTGGTTCGAGTCACTGTATCTAGAATGTACTAGCACCAAATAAACCTAGACGTCCATGTAATAACATTGGTTGTGTCACTGCAAGGTATTTCCGAAGAAAATAAAAAAAACCACAAATACAAAACAACGATAATGTCGTTTTCAATCATCATTTTTCGACAATTTCCTTGTGAATTACAGTTGAACTCATTACGTAAGACTAAATCAGATCATATATTCCCTGCCTATTTCCCAGACTAAATCAGATGAGATGTTCACATCTTCTGAAAAGAATTATGTGTACATTTAACCCGGCTCACTGCATCATCAATTTTGTACTTCAAATCATTCACGAAGAATTGTGACAATTTATGGTTTACAGAATAATACTTAAGCGTCACTTGGCTTTTTTTTTTGCACTTTTTGCAACGTAATTAATGGGTGATGTTTTGTGACACCACTAGTCCTGTGCATGAATATATGGGTTACGGTTTGTTCTTCCAACATTAATTAGCCGTGGTCGGACAGCTTACCCCTGTTATGCCGATAAGCGCGGCGTTGGGCGTTGAAGAGGTCGTTGCATGCCCCGCCCCCATAACCCCTGACAACACACTGCCCAGCCCCTCGAGCAGGATTCCGCGGTTCAACGCGTGGTGAGGGGGCGGAGTGACCTGGGACAGATTGGCAGCCGCGTAGTAGTCCCCAATAGTCTCCAGGATAGAAGAGATTACAGCGGACAAGAATCCGATAAATATGGCAGAATTGAACAAAGGTGAGCCGAATTGCCCTGAAAAATAAAAGGTTAACATGGCTTGATCAAGCTTACCAAGCTAGTGTAAATAGAATAGTCCCAGATCAGTCAGCTACTCATCCTCAGTATTCTCGATCTTATTTAAAATAATACATTTGGCTTTTACAATGAGATGTAGCGATAATAATGAAGCACATATATCAACAGTTGATAATGATAGCCTAGAACAAAAAACATAACAAGAAAGAGCACTGATGTGAGGCATCAAAGGCGCCGTAGAGAGCAGGCGCTTCAAGCAAGAAGACTGATTAATTACATAAGCCTTTGACAGTAACGAACCATAGCTCTGATGAGATGTAGAGTATTTGCTGCGTTCTTTGTCTTCCTTGTTCTCTGCTACATCTGTATTTACAAGCTGCATTGCTAACATCGGTCGTTACTACTGATGTTTCTGTAAACATTAATTTTAGGGAAAAGTGAATTGTCGATGCTTCCTATGATTATACAGAAGTCCACCATGACATATTGTCGTATTCGAATTCATGGCAAGATTAGAGTTTCACAAAAGTAGATATACGCATTTTCTTGACTGTGAGTTTCTTCTTGCCTTTTTAGTGACACTGTTATATGACAACCTCTATGCCTGTATTATGTGATGACATACATTGTGGCTATACCCCAGTGTGTCCGGGCATATTCTAATGGGATTTTGTACAGGGAGAGACCAATCAGAGAAATCACGGTTGATATGGGAATAGGACCGATGAATCGCAGCAAGCACCCAACGAGGCCTGTAGCGCCAACAATCACCTCAAACATTGATGCTAGAATGAGGCTACCCATCATCTAGAAGTATAGCAAACGTTTACACGTAATTAAAACTGATTCTTTGTGTAAATAATATTTTAGTAAATACATATGCAATGTATAACATTAGCTTATTAAGTATGATGAAATTAATGTAATCAACGTTCAGAGACGTGACGTATGGTATATATAGGATCTGCCACGACTTGTCATTTAATACAAACGTCTATTAAACGAGTCCAGGAAAGGTAATAGTAAGCGAGCCTATGGCGAACTTACTATAATTTTTCCTGGACGAGTTTTTTAAGTGTTTGTATCAAATAACAACTAATGTCAGTTTTTTTATAACCTGATTTTAATCGCTTATATACGATTTTACGAAATCTTAAGATCAATACTTAGTGAAATAGTGGTATAAGATGATCTGCATTATGATGACGTCGATGAGGAGAGCAATCAAAAAGCTGTATTACACAAGTGTAGTATAACAAAATATATAATGAGTGTTTTGAATGGCAAACAAGGGGAATTATGTGATAAAATAATATTCTATTTGTAATACGTTTATAAAATCTCTGTTAACAATCACCCCACTATCAACAGATTTTCTTAATATTAAGTTATTCTCAGGTATTTCTTAAATCTAACATGGTGTTTATGAAAGAGATTGTTTTAGTTAGAAAATAGCGTTACATTTTATCTCTTTATATATTAAGTACAATCTTGTTAAATATTTAAGTCGTTTAAATAGTCATACCTCACGAAGCTTCCGATATATTTCTGGATCGGTCCCTGGGACCGTGTAATTACTTCCGTTTTGTGTGGCAGTTGCATTGGACAGCGACGCTTTTATAAAAAGACGTAAATAATATTATAACATACAATCTACATTATTTATGAGAAGGTTAAGTTGTGCAGAGAATTGTCAAGAAATAAGAGATATTCTCTTCCCATTTCCTTGTGCAGTACCCTTCACAGCTACCTAGACAGGACTCTAGTAATCCCATTCTCTTTGTTAACAGTAATTTAACATGCGATGTCTGCATATGCCGGAAAGTCTATGACCTAAAGAGTGAGCTTTTCTCTAATCATGGATGTAAACATAGTATTTAGATTCTCAGTATAGAAAGTAGTTAGCAACCAAAAAATACCATACATAATTAAACTTTCTGTTAACCAATCACATAGAAATACACAATGCGATAGACCTTCTATATTCTAGTAACTTAGACATATAACAACACACAATGAATTTTTGATGTATGTTAATTAGGAACCTCACAATACAGCAGTTATTTTTGATCTTCTCTTTTTCAGTTAATTAGCAACATTAATCGATGTACTTTTCAGACCTACTGTTTACTATTAAATAAACAATATAAAAATACACTGTGAATTATACGTTAGAGACACTTACTCTACGCTCCTTAACACTAGGGTTAATTACAATAAATTTACAATTGAATTAATAAAATATTTCAAACACGTGCTTTTTTATTTATCAATTTTAAAAACTCCACTGATTAAAATATTTTCAAATTCATCACGTGGTTAACAGACACTAACTATACCCAGAACAGTGATCAGACCACGTGGTGCTATCTAACAGACATGTTTATTATAGATAGATAGATAGACTTGCTTACTCAGTTCTTGTTGCTTTTACCTGTTTTTCCAAAGACATCACATTTCCACTGAGGATCGGATCGCATGGCAATCAAAGGAATGAGAAAAGTTGAACAAACTCCTTGGAATATCGGTAGTCTGCAAAGGTCAAAGAGGCTGGTACAATCATTAGTGTGATTTTAGCTTCCGTTGATACAATATAACCGGGCTTCGCTTAATTCAACTTTAATATAGGACAGGCTATTTGAAATGCATATTTATGATTAAAACGTGAATAATGAAACCAACCACAGAAAACTGTATGTTATTTATATCTTGCAGCACAAATATGTGAGAGGTATATTGTGGAAGTAAAATTAATTTGCTTCCTTTTGGCTTTGGTCTGCTGTTACGTTTAAAACCATTTACAGTCTTAGTTAAATTGTTCAGACAAAAATTTTGATGGATTATTATTTACATTTCCTGTCAATAATTAAAGCATGAGGTTCTTTAGTATTGCATTTTAGACGTGAGTCGGTCTATGTCAAACATGTATAACGTCTAACCTGACTCCAATTAAAGGCATGAATGTGGTACAAATACCAGTCATAAACAGGGTCGTGCAGAAAAGCTTAGCTCTGATCGGATGGTCTGGCCCAGCACATATGACGTCAGAGATGACGTAAGCCGTCGACAAGGCGCCACCAAGCCCAAGTAAAATGTTCTGGAATGTCCAATACAGTGCATGATTTGACTATTAAGGAGATTTGACAAATAATGATCTTTTCATTCGGTTTTGGCCTAATGCTTTGTCTTATTTTAAAACGAAATGAGGGAAATTTTGGTGCTCAGAGTAAAATTAAACAACCAAAGCTGCATATAGGGACAGAGTGGGCGTTGCACTATGTAATCATTATCTGAACAAGCTTTCAGTCAGATTCGATCATTTGTCTAGATATTCTGCCTTCTTATCCCGAATTTCCCATTTAATACTGCGATATCATGACCTTTCTAAAACTGCTATTTTACGATCAACATTTTTCGCGACTTTGTTTTTCCGAATTTCAGTATATTTATCTTTTTGTCATGATTTAACAACACACACACATGCGTACACTTATCAAACAGACTATAGCTTCGAAAATGTTTCTTCCGCAAATCTTCTAATTCAACATCCATTAATTTTGCAATTGGTTAATGTCTTGTTTCTATCCACGTTTACGTTATATATTACTTTTCCCCATTTTACTTTTTTACACAAGTAAACAGCCAGCACATAGTCGAATACTTAAGATTTAGCAGCATTACATCTGCGACTTTTGACGCTCCGATTTTTCTTGACTTCTTCCCCCCCCCCACCCCCACCCCACCCACCCATCTTTTTTTCGTCCACAAAA